>OY856411.1:1236428386-1236678386 GCA_963693085.1 Alisma plantago-aquatica | reverse complement strand
ACTTCTTATCAACTTGTACTTCGAACAGTGGATGCATGTCAGAAAGTTTATTTTGCCATTTTTCAATAAGGTTATATTGCTCCTGCATGTTATAAAAATAAAGAGTATGATCATGGTAAGAAGACACATTACTAATACTTACCATAGGATCAAGTGTCATTAGAATGTCAGGATCACATGCAAGAAGGTTTTCTACTTATTTTCTGAATAAAGTAGATTGTGTTATGTCAGTACAATCTTCTAGTTGAAGCTTGAGAATACACCTGAAACAACATAAAAAATATATGATGTCATGTATATAGAAGTCAAATCTAGCTAAATATCATATTTTTACCATGGTCTTGCAGTTGATTCTTGGTAACAGTATCGACAAAAATACTTTGTAGCATATGTTGTGTTGATTTTCTTGTGGCACTTGTTGCAAGCCATTTACCAAAGGTCTTGCTGGGTTAAGATAGTAATTTTAGTTGGCTTTATTAGATATATACTTTCCTATATAAATTCGGTAAGTTAATATCACATGAAATATAAAAAGAATTGAATGTATGTGGTAAGAAATTATTCATTACCTGATTTGTGGAAGCTAGAACCTCTACAATTGGTGTAGTCGTAAGTATTTTCTTATTATACTCAATTATAGCATCTTCAAGTATACCAGAATGAGCTACTTTCCTGTATAAAAGTTTTGGTGTCAATATATCTTATAAAATAACAATATACGAAGTAATTAAAATACCATTCTTGTAGTTCTTTGACTTCTGGAATATCGAGATTTATCAGTATCTTTATCTCTCTACCAGTCGATAAAGTTTTTTTTTCCTGTACACATATTATAAGTGAGTGAAAAATTATAAGTGAATTATAAAAATTGTTGAGATTGATAAGTTTTACCATAAAAATCCTTTGAAATCAAATTTTCTGCAGCAATGATAGGATTATTATCTGTGAGTTGTACTAATGTTTCACATTGGTTTGACATGAAATGCCCCCACATTGATAAGTGCACGACCTGCAAGCTGTATGAATGTCTAAGATATGATAAAAATTTACTTAATTAATATTCGAAAAATACCTAGATTTAAACTTACGAAGTATCTATTAGGAGAATATCCCGAAAAGTGACATCCTGTTGATCTCATTTTCTCTTATGCTCCTATTGGTTTGGTGTAAGTCATGAGTTCCGTGAAATTCATTTTCTGAGAATTCTAGTTGAGTTTCTGGAACTTAAGTTTCATTCTCTTCCATGTGATTGGTTTGTTGTAAGTATAAATATGGAAATCATTAAAAATATTATTAATTTTTATTGTATAATACAAATAAGTGAGGATGGCAAAGACATAAAAAAAGGAATCATATCCGTAAAAAATCATAATATTCTTAAATCATAATAACCACAACAAGTAGTTATGGTGCCGATATTTCTCCTTTAAAAATATTTTATTATGGTACAATTATAATCTTAATAAAAATGTTATGATTAAAATCACATTGAAATATATTTATTTCACGTTATGTATACAAAGTATTTTAATAATATCAACATTTCATCTACTTGTAAATATAAACTTTGGTTCAACAATGTTTAACGTAATGTAGAATATTAATTTTTACATTATTTCTGTAAGAAATTTTTACTATATTATTCGTGTATGGTTACAATTAATTATCATTTTTTGCATCATATTGTTTAAACATTAAGAATAAAAATATAGTACGTAAATCACATTGTTTCTACATGATGCGGTGTTTATTTTTTCATGACGTTTGTATTTTTATTTTGTAGATTGTATTGATAATGGTGGTTATAGTGTTAAATATTTTACATAGTGCGATGATAGTGTATAATATTTTGTCATATTATGTGGTGGTTTTAGCAATGAACTATATCCTCACCATTAATATTTCTAGTCATAAATATTTTTACATGTATCACTTATAATGAATGAAAAATATAATTGTATAAAAATATTGTTAGTTGTCCCAGAACTCATTTTCTGCTCTTTTTAAGAGAGAACTCAGGAACGTATTTTTTATGTAAGTCTGTAACTCCCCAGAAGTTATGGAACTCAAGTTCCAACACTTACTTTAAACCAATCATGAAAAACTACTCAAAGAACTCCAGTTCATGTGTTTTCCGGACCCGTTACAACAAACCAATCAGAGCCTTAGTTTCTTGCTTTGGAAGAACTTTCATGACTATGCCAATTATATCTGTGTAATTTTCCCCTATTAGCATGTTATTAGTAAAACAGATACATATGTTTGTGTCAGTATAGTGGAATATTTAAGTGAACTGAAATACCAAGTTCTGGTGGAATTGTTTCCAACTTCAAGAAATCTGCTAGAGATAAATTCTCAAACTTTATTGGCTCTTCATATGATATATTTTCTTCTGCTCCTTCCACCATTGTAAATTTTTTTAGTATCATCTGACATTTTGGAGGAAGGACTCCTTTCTTTGATTGAAGGGAACAACTGAAAAGCTTCCTTAGTCTTAGGGGAAATGAAAAGTTTTTATCTGCGACCTCCTCTTTGTACTTAAGTTGATAATATAAGTCTTGCATCGTCTTTAATTCCTCAAGTATTTTCTTTAATTCCTCAATTTTTTGTTTAATTTGTCCAGTCGTTTTACCCTTTGATATTCCCCTATAGTCACTTTTCCTTTTCCTTTTAGAGTTTTCATCATAATCCCCTTGCTATAATATGTCCTCGCCATCGACCTACATTGAAGAAATCATATAATTAAAATTTTCATCTCAATTAGAATTCTTATAAAGTATGATTATCTATTTTTCTTTATTTTATTGAAGTATAAAAATAACCCAAAAATACATAATATAAATGAGAAAAAAATTAGGATCATTACATAAGGTCTCATTTTTTGAAAGCAACATCTATGCATTAAACAACCATACTGCCTACATCCACGCACTCAGTGGTACCCATGTATTAAACCTACCCATTTAGCAAACATAGATTTTCACGTATAAATTCATTTTTAATTTGTGAGTAGAATTTCTAAAAGTTGAGTGGATTGGCTTAATTTTGTTGTTTTCAACTTATTTTCTAACATCTCATGTGCACAATGACAACAATGATATATAAAAAACCATACTGTCAATAGTCAACACTGATATATAAAAAATCATACTTCCAACCTATTTTCTAACGTCTCTTGTAAGTAGAACCGATAAAAATTAGAAAGTTTTTAATTACAACAATTTCGAGAATGGGGCATACATCAACAAGTAAAACACATTTAAAGTATGTATGTTATGAAATCATATGAACTCATGGAATTAAGAATCAAAGCCAGTAATAACATTTAAGACAAACGGATTTAAGGCCGTCAATAGATTTCTAATTAGAGTATTTTAGACAATGGGAGCATGATTGGACTAATTGGACGTCAACATAATGTTTGAATGTAAGAATAGAATGTGCTAACTAACACTGATATAGACTAATTGAACACACAAATAACTGGATTAATGAGCATTTACAACTGAGAATTCACCAACACATATTAGAAACCAATTGATTTTTCGAGAACCGTAATAGGTCTTGTTCTCGAGAAAATGGGCATGCAATATGGCTCAATTAAGGCATACAGAGGGAAAAGAAATAATGCCATTGCCTTTGTTTGTTTGTTTATGAGTGGACTATTGGTAATTAAGGAAAGATGAGTAAGTAATGCAAGCATTGATCAAATCAGGAGAGAGAACACGATAAAAATGGAGTTATTGAAACGACAATTGAGAAATTGAATTTTCTTTAAATGAGGACGTAGAAATGTAGCGTTGTAGAATTGTATAATTTAATAACATTATAGAATTGCTTAATACTCCAACCTATGTTAGAAATAAATTGTTAATCTATGATATGTATGCATGCCGCAGGGAAAAGCATGCATGCAACAGGTACATAACGTATGAAATGGAAGGCATTTAAGGTATGTAAATAGAAGGCATTTAAAGCATGTATGCTGCACAACAGAAGAAAGAGTTGTCCATTTATATTCCCTTAGATCAAAGCAATATGTAAAAAAAATTTATCAAGAACAAAAGAATGGTCCCATAGAGATTGTATGAATTTATTACCGTGTCTCACCTGTAGAGCAAAGTTGTGAGTTTGCATCCCCACAGACTAGAGGCAATCAACCGTTAGATTTAAGGGAGGCAGAAATCTGGAGAAAAGGAGGAAGACATTCAAGATATGTAAATAGAAGGCATTTAAAGCATGTATGCTATACAACAGAATAAAGACTTGTCTATTTATACTCCCTTAGATCAAAGCAATATGTAAAGGCATTTACCAAGAAGAAGAAAAACAATGTGACCCACAAAGATTGCATGAATTTATTACTGTCTCTCACCTGTACAAGTGCAGGGTTGAAATTAAAACTATGAGTTTGCGTCCCCAAAGACTGAAGGCAGTCAACTGTGCAATTAAGGCCTACGGAGGGACTAAAAATTATTATATTGTCTTTGTTTGTTCAAGAGCGTGTAATTAAGGAAAGATGAGTAAGTAATGCAGATATTGATCAAATGAGGAGAGAAAACACGTTAAGGTTGCTGAAACGACAATTGAGAAATTAAATGGTTTTCGAAATGACAATGCATGCCGCAGCAGAGAAGCATGCATGATTCATTGTCTTTGTTTGTTCAAGAGCGGGCAATTAAGGAAAGATGAGTAAGTAATGCAGAAATTCATCAAATGAGGAGAGAGAACACGTTAAGGTTGCTGAAATGATAATTGAGAAACTGAATGGTTTTTGAAATGAGGACGAATAGCCGAAAAGTATGCATGATTCATTGTCTTTGTTTGTTCAAGAGCGGGTAAATGAGTAAGTAAAGAGACATGGTGACCACAGACTTTGCATGAATTTATTACTGTGTCTCACTTGTAGAAGTGCAAATTTGAAGAGTTTCTGTCCCCACAGGGTCCGCACACCAGACGCAGAGTTCCAGAGCGAAAGCAGTGGTGGTGATCCACAATATTTATGTTCTCTGTTGTAAAAAACGGTAATTTATCTTGTTCATACATGCCTAACAACGCCGGTTGTTAAATTCACGTTAACCATTGAGTACGTGGTATGAATTGATAGTAACGTGGCGAGAATTGAATGTTGGGTAAATCATGACTTAAAGCAGTCAAGCAGGCACCTCGAAAAGCAGGCAGCAACCAGGTCATCCACTTTTATTTATAGGTAAAAGAGATATAGATTCTATTTTTTTCATAGATAATTATTCATTCATTACTCTACTGGAGGGGTTCCATTGCAACCGTAGATGTAAGGCTTTTTTTGTTGTTGCTTCTTCCCATTCAGGTGTATCAGTAGGTTTCGAACTCCTGACCAACTCTACAAAGAGAGACAGACTATTACCGTTGAACCAGTCGGTTAAGTACTATAGATTCTGTTTTACCCTCGTTCTGGGTAGGGCTATCAATGGGTAAGGGTAAACCCATTTACCCTTTACCCATACCCTGTAGGGGAATGGTAAGGGTAAAGGATTTTCTTACCCTTTACCCGCCTACCCGCTACCTTAGTGGGTAAGGATAAGGGTAAGCCATTACCCATACCCTCTAACCCGCTACCCACCAATATTTATGTATAATATATTGAATGTATGGTCATATGTTGTTTGAATCTATGTAATATTTAATTTTATTGGGTCATCATTTTAAATAATACATGATATTCTTTTCTACTTCTTATATAGTTAACTTGGTTGTGTATGCACTACAGTTTTGGAGGTGCAAGACACATGTATATATGTAGTCTATGTTCCATTAAATTATTTGTGGTGTAAGGCAAACATGTATATAATAACAAGATTTAATCTTTAATGTATCATTTAATACATATGTGAGGTAATGCTATCTATTTTATTTGTGCTTTATTTTTTTGGATGCTACAACATTTTAGAGGGTATAAGATATGCATGTTTCTAAGAATAACTCTCTATGACATATTTTCCTTTAATATCATTTTAACGTAGAAGTCTTAATCTACTAGGAATAATTTATTTTTTCACATACCAATGTTAGGGTACTACCATTTGTACATGCATTCAATACAACAATTGTAGAATATTACTTAGAAACATTTTGGATATTTAAAATCCATTATGGAACATCTTGATATTTCACTCAAATAAATGAATGTACTAGCTAGACCATTATTGTTAATATTACCACAAATTTGAAGATGACATATAAATTCCCCACTTAACCCTTACTCTCCCCATTTATCCTGTGGGTAAGAGGGTAAGGGTAAGGGGAGGGTAAGGATATTGGTGGAGTGGGGAATTACCCATACCCTTACCCGCCAGACTTGGTGGGTAAGGGTAAGGGTAAGGGTAAGACCTTACCCTCCCCATACCCTCCACATTGACAACCCTAGTTCTAGGCCTTTCTTGCTTGCTACTCTCAGGTTCACCTCTCCTGGGGTCGAGGATAGTTGGACTTCTCTATTTTATTTAAGTATTTTATATTATGATGTGGGATTAAGAGAAGCATTCTTCTCCTCTCTCCATTTCTCTTTAGCATGTACATCTACAGCTCTTAGTTGATTTTAATTGCTCATTTTTTTTCCTAATTGCTGAAATGTCGTTTTCTCGACCTCTTAAAGATCCAGCTATCTCCTGCCTCGTCTTGTTGGCAGTCTTCGAACGCAGCTTTTTCAATTATTCGTGAAGCAAATCTTCTTACCGCTTTCCCTTCTTACTCTTTATATACATCCGCCCTCTATATACCCTTTTATAGATTGACATAATATAGGAGGTTAAAGGCAGATAATTATAATGAAATAGAAGACAGATGTGCAATAAGTTGCGCCGTCAACTTCTTTTATATAGCAAAATTAATTCTTTGAAATACTGCATCCGTAGACTTAGAGGTCATGACATTACTGTGTATAATTTTTTGACTTCTTTAAAGAAGCTCCACTGCATTTGGTGCTAGGAATCCAAAAGTATTCGACACGAAAGGTATAAAAAGATGTTGATTCTCAATGCAAACTTATTTACGATTAACCACTTTGGCTGCAACAACTTTTAAGACAGTATGTTCTACTATAAAATTTCCATCTTTTAAACTCACTAATGGGAAGACTTATGTTAGATGGACATACCTTTTTATAAAAACTCCAGTCAACTTACCACCAGTAATACCAATTCACGACCGTGTTTGTTACGTCCCCCAGCAAGGTTCGTCAGGTACACAACCCAGGGTGGGTGTGAGATTGGACAAGAATTTTCGGCCTCCGTCATAAGATTACGAATTAAAATTCAGATCACAGTGACAGCCACACCCAACTGGATAAATTGCGTCTCGTTCCCAGGCCAGCTCATATCTTTGGATCTATGTTTTGATGGACCGGATCCGGAACACAAGTGAGTCAAGTTGCTATACGCGCAGCATGTTGGGTTTCGACCTAAGAGGCTTGAAAATCCTTTTTTCGAAGAAAGGGTCCATGCTTAGCCCATCTACAAATGATGGGTGTGAGATTGGGTCTGGGCCACCTCAGTCCATCTTCAGGAAGAGAGCCGCACCGAAACAAATGTCTGCATTTATTATAAAGTCGATGTCTATTTGACGAGATTGGCATTCAACCCAACCCTGCTTGACTTTATTAGACTGAGTTAATCATGGCATTGCCAGGCCTTAACCTCGATATGTCCATAATTATGTAGAGAAGTTAATTCGTAAGAGTCCAGTAAATATTCTCGGTTTGATGTAAATTTACTTTATGTCTAAGAAAAATCTAGACGCACCTCATAGTTTACAGCACTTGGTCACAACGCGCATATACCAATGAGGGTTATGTGTTCAGATACATTAAGTAGTTAAAATGGTCATATTGAAGGACAAGTTTGGTTGGTTGTTGATGGAATGCAAAATAGGATTTGTAGAGTATAAAATTTATAAAAAAATGGTTTCAAGTGAAGACAATTGTTTGGTTGATGGTAGGAAAAATGGTTGGTTTTCATTTGCTTTCGTTTGGTATACAGAAGTCGAAGACCAGAAAAATGTAGAGCCCTGCATAATACGGAGTGGGGAAGGAAGGTACGGCACCTCGCCATAACCCAAAAGGGGCGGCGTACCAACTCCAAGTATTTCCGGTAGAATCAATGAAGACATGTGCTGCGTTTAAAATCAAGAACTTTGTTTTTCCAATGTAGTAACCAAAAAAGGTCCTCGGATCTCACCATGTTCAAAAGTACTGGTTTGATTTAATTTCAAACTAAACAGATCCTAAAGTTGGGCAAAGCAACATCGTAAATGGATCAAATGTTTTCGGTGAAACCAACTTTAAAGGCTCATTTCGTTCTGAGTAGTTGTTAGTCGTACGTTGATTTCTAACACAGGAAAATCAAAATATGAAATCAATGGTAATCCTTTCGTTTCACGTGGTTACTAACTCACGCTTTAACTTGATCATTATTTGGTTGGACGTAGTTTCCGATCAGAGAACCATAGTAGCATTACCACTCGGACCAAATGCAAGAGATATACAGCAGACTGGTCTGCTGCTTCAGTACTGTGGGAAAAGTGTAAAATTACCTAACACACGTCCTTAGGTCCGCAGATACCGGAAAACCAACCGTGCTCAAATGGCGCTCAGTTTCTTTTCTTTTATTTTGTACATGACATGAAGCAGCTGTCCGGTTTGTTTTCCAGGTACGAACAGCAGCCGTGTAGAACCAAATATACTGACTTACAAAACATCTGCAGTTGCAACCCGCGATTTTAGGCACGACCCAACCAAACGAGCCCATTGTTATATAGATCAAAATTTTCCGTGAACGGGGTGGAAGAGGTCAAGCAGAATGAGATGAGAGGAAGTGGTGTCTAAAATCTTGATAGGAGACTTGAGACTCACGGCATCCTCAGAGAGCAATTGGGTGCATGTTCCTATTGTATATGTTATTGAACAATATACATACATGTTTATAATAAAAAAATGTACATCATTGATCGCAGTCGTAGTGCGTAGATGCTGTTCTGGGACCCGTCAATCAAATATGCGGGTCGTTATGGTCAAAATTGTTAGCTCGACCTATCCATGGAATTAACTGGGACAAGATATGGGGCACGTCGCGGCTAGTCTGGGACGATCCATACACATTTTGTTAAGAAATTGTGATGGGTGAGTGACGATATTTTGTAAGACTGAAGACGCAAAATTTAATATGAAAAAGACTCCTAAGATAAGGAGAGAAAAATCACGGAACAATATCGGTAAAAAAGTATTATGTAACCAAAATTATAACTTGTCATCGAGATTTAATTACTCATAAATTCGGATAGCTCCCCTCCCCACACGAGAACAAAGATAGGAAGAACAGAATTACACCCAATATGTACAGAATATCATATTTATCTTTTTCTCCTCACTACACCCCTGTCGTTGTAGGGGATCAGACACGGTTGTACCCTTGTATGTTGCCGCTGCGACCGCTGACCGGACCGCATCTGCTCCTGACGAGGTCGCCTACCTTGCCGCCAACCAGAAACTCATTTTGCCTGAGAGAGAAGATGTGCGTCCTCCACTGAACAGACAGATTGCTACCGCAACACCAATATAGTACAACCAACTGATGTGTGTCCTCCGCTGATTGGATACGCCGCCGCTGTTAGTGCGCCACCAATGTGTCGTTGACTGACAATCGCTACTTCACTTCAAGGAAAAGTCACAGACCCTCCTTACCACAAGAAAGAATCACAAGTTGTTTTTATTTTCTAGATCTTCTACCATAGAAGGCACCAACAACAAACAATCTGATGGGATGATCTCAATGGCCTCCTCTAAGGCCTCTATTTATAGTCTTCCATGGCATCTGGTAGCAATTAGGATTCTCACTCAAATTCATAGTTCAATTTCTAATCAAATTCTAATATTGCAAATAGAGGGTCATTTCTCTCTATTGGATTTAACTCCTATTAGGATTGGCGACACAAGCCAACTCCTACTTAAGCCCAAATCCAATTAGGACATGAGTCAGAATAATCTTTTTCGACCCATAAGGGAGACGTTGTCTTCAGCAATCATCCAGAATAACTTCTGGATTCCATCACCACCTGTGATGGGTTTTGATAGGTGGTCATTCTCCTCAAGCATGTCAGTAACGTGTCATTTTCATCCCTTTTCTTGAAGTACCGCCCTGACTTCACTTTGTTCCCAAGCAACGGAGAAGAAGTACCTTGACATCGTCGATTCTCTCTCCATGCCCACACCTGGAACGTTCTTTGCTCCCCTCAATCGATATGTCGAGCCATCCTAGATGAAAATTTTGTGTTTCTGACCTTCTGCAGTAAGACTCAGAAACATTCCTTTGATGCTCCCCATGTCGATGTAACCCCACATCAAGAGTATGATCCTCCATTCTGCATGTGTCAACTATATGTCCACTGTATTATTCTTCTTCCTCATGTGTGCACTATCTAGAAGAAGTCTTTAGAGCTACCTTGTCTGACTGGGAGTTGTCGTACTGCATATTTTTGTCCTTCTAGATTGAATATTGCATCTCAGACATGCGACTATTCTGTGATTGCTTCTTGTCTACGTTGTCCTTCTTGTCTTCAGACGCCATCTCACTATGTCCACTACGTCCTTCGAACCTTGCTCTAATACCACTTGTTAGAAAATTGTGGTGGGTGAGTGATGATGCTTTGCAAGACTAAAGGCACAAGATTTAATGTAGAAAACTCTCCCCAAGACAAGGAGAGAAAAACTACAAGACAATACCGGCAAACAAGTATCATGTAATCAAGATTACAACTCATACCATCCAGATTAAATTACCCCTAAACCGGGATAGCCCCCCCCCCACATGAGAATAAAGATAGGAAGAACAAAATTACACCCAATGTGTACGAAATATTACACTTATCTTTTTCTCCTCACGACACCTCTGTCATTACATTGGATCAGATACGGTTGTGCCCTTTCATGTTCCTATTGTGACCACTGACCGGACTGCCTCTGCTCCTGACAAGGCCGCCTACCTCGCCGCCAGCCAGAAGCTCTCTCTGCCTGAGAGAAAAGATGTGCATCCTTCGATGAATGGAATATTATTATCGTAGTCATTGCTGCAACACCAACATAGTGTCACCAACTGATGTGTGTCCTCCACTGATCGGATACGCCACCGCTGTCAATGCACCACCAATGTGTTGTTGAGTGACAGCCGCTACTTTGTTTCAAGGCAAAATTGTTGACCCCCTCTAACCACAAGAGAGCATCACCAATTGTCCTTGTTTTCTAGCTCTTCTACCATAGAAGGAACCAACAACAAATAACTAATGGGATGATCTCAATGGCCTCCCCCAGGGCTTCTATTTATAGGCCTCCATGACATGTGGTAGCAATTAGGAATCTCACTCAAATTCATGGTCCAATTCCTAATCCAATTCCAATGTTGCAAATAGAGAGCCATCTTCTCTCCTATTAGATTTAACTCCTATTAGGATTGGCGACACAATCCAACTCCTACTTAAGCCCAAATCCAATTAGGACATGGGCCAGAACAATCCTTTTCCAACAACATGAATGGACAAACTCACGCTCAGATCCATCACTACTTTATAATCACAATATTCATTCAATAGCTAACTAGTTTATTGATTTTAGGTTATTATGTGGTGTATAATTCTTAAGATCATCCCAAATGTTTGTTAACCAACTAAAGTATAAAAAATTATGCGTTTGCATACTCATCTTGACATTAAATTTATTGGTGTTTAGTAAATGTATACCACAATCTAGTGAACTAAACTGCAAAATTTACTTAAATATTATAATTCATAAGCATACCAAACAAGTCTAGCTTAGCTTCTTTATGTCAAGGTACTACTCTTTACTTAGAGTCTGATTGGTAGGGTATAGTTGGATGACAAAGTGTGTATTTGATGTACAATTTTACATTGTAAACTCACTAAACTATATCCCACTACACCCAACCAAACTAGCCCTTAGACTTGTTCCTTTTGCTTCCTAGTGCTCCTATCATATCTAAGTAACCATAAAACAATATGATTATGATTAGTAATTGCTAGAAAAATGTGTATATTTTTCCAGTTTGTTGTATATATTGTATTTTACTTTAAACGAATTGGTTCCATTGTGATGGTTATTGGTATATAAGAAGTTAGTGATTAAGGGGTGTGAGATCCTTCTACTCCCTTTCTAATTAGTTATTAAGATATGTCAATCTTTCCTATGATTGGTAGTTAGTCTATACTCCTTAGGTGAAAAGATATCCACTAATTTTGCTACTATTTTGTTAGTCTATACTCCTTAAATGAAGAGACACCAATAACCCCACAACTTGACAGTTAGCCTCTACTTCTTAGTTGAATGAACACCCACTAACCTCACAAACTAGTGGTTACTCTGTACTGCACAAACTATAATGCTGGTGGCTACTCTAACATGTTGCTTAGAAAGAGGCTATAAAAGGGAAAAAGTAAGGATGAGATACTCTTCACCATCTAGTGATCATGAGAGGAGAGAGTAAAGAAAATTCACAAAGGAAGACTTGACAGGTTAGAGACGCATGAACAAGTGTCGGAGTTACAGAAAGCAGAAGACTCTAATGGTGCAACTATTAGTGAAAAGTTCAAGAGGGAAAGGTTCCAGTCGACCTCTACAAGAAGAAAGATTTGCAAATTTCATATATAGACTGAGACAAGTATTTATATCTTATTCTTAATTTGGTAATAAAATTTTAGATGAATAAATGTATATTTCTAAGATCCATTTATTTATAATAGTAATCTACTAGCAATTGGTATCACAACATCATTTTCCAACCATTTGATTCTCATTAAAGTGATCCCTATTATATGCTTGCAACATAATTTAAGATTTTTATTTATGATATTGGTGTTTATAATGTTATTATTTCCATATTGATGTCATATAAATGGTTAAAATGTGTTTGTCATATTAGAGAAATAGATATGGATATGTGACACATAATTTATGTTCCTCTAGTGAGGGTATACTCTAAAAAGACCTAGTGTTGGGTTGGGATGCCCCAGACGTCCATGAAGGGCTTGAGATAGGATGACCCAGTAGGTTATGAAAACCTAAGTGGGATAAAGGAGGAATAGAACCCTATGATATAAAGGTTACTCCTTGACCCTGAGGATAAAAACCCAATTTTGGGTATATACACCAAGAATGAAGGAAAATAGTACCAAACATACCCTGAGTGAGGATGAAGGAAAGGGAAAATATAAACAATTTTGGAAAATTTAATTTTGGTACCACAACTCAGATACCAATAGTTTCCCATGATCTCAAATAAGTAGAATACCAATAGTCATGCATGCATGCAAGATATACATAAAAGTTTTGTGTTTGTATATGCAACATAGGAAAACAATAGTTACATAAGAAAAATATAGGACCCTCAATTTACCTTTTAGGGATGGTGTTCAGACTTGGGAGGGTCCATCTAAGAATGGGAGAAGACCAATCAAGGAGGGATAACCCTAAACCCATGGGTTCATGTTGTGGATAAAAAGCCTAATCTCCTATTGAAAGCCTATAAGACACCCTAGGTTAGGACCCTCCCTAGAAGGATGAGTTGACTAAACTTGTATAAGAGTTGAGGTAACCTTGAATGTCCTAGAAAGGACTAAACTTAAAGAGATGGGTATGATGGGATAGTATGGGTATAAGGCTGAAAAGCCCTTACCACTATCTAGTCATAATAAGTTGTTCTTAATAATTGAAAAGTGAGTACAACATTTTAAATGTAAAATATTGGTGAGAGAAATCCTAAGGTAAATATGTAATGGCAAGCAACGTACACTGAAAGAAATTTATAATGGTGCATCTAAGGTATGTAAGCCCTACTACCACCAAGTTAGAGTATGAAAGGTGCACGTTTGTCTTAATGCCCTGGATGCATGGATATGTTGGAATGAAAACTTTGGTTAGATAAATACCAAGTAAAATATTTAATTAAAGTTAATAGATTGAAATAGATGCAATGAAAGTCATCTAAGCTATAGATCTCATTGGGCAGGATGAGTCATGGGATGCGGAAATATATTGATATTGGAGACTATTGTCCTCCAACAAAGTGTAAGTATTGAGAGAGGTGAAATCAAGTTAGAACAATCTAATAAACCCTAAGAAAGGTAGAGTCGTAAGTCAATCCTAGGGTCAAGTGGGGATGCTTAAAGGTAAATAAGACCCAAAGGAACATGAGTTGGTCATGCCCTAGGTACATAGGGAATGTGGGTTTGTAGAAAAGCTATAAATGAGTACACAAGGCCCATGGGGTCATGAAAATGGCCACTCCATAAGTGCCTGAGGGATCAAATGAAAGGCACTCCATAAGTACATAAGGCCCTTGGGGTCCAGGGAGATTACGAAAAAGTTACTTATACCCTTAGAGACCTTACTTTTGGAATGGCTAAGGATATGACAATTGAGATGTGGATGTAAGGAATGCAAGAACTTATATATTAATGGTTGTAGTAGAATCTCAAAGGGAGTTGCGTACAGGCTCATGAATTTTGGGAAAAAGCACTTTTCCCTTGGGTTCATGAAATTTTAAGGAAACTCATGGAGTTAAAATGTATTCATAGTTTGGAGTCACTTATGAGGATGACCAACCTAAAAAAATAATGTGTGGATGTACCATCTCTACACAAAAAATAAGATGATTGTATTTCGACTACAACCAAATACTTATTTAACCTTAATATAGGTGTGATATATTGGGTAGCCACATGTGGCACATACAATTGACATGTGAAAAATAATACCCTAAATTTAAAAAAAATGACATGACCTGGGGTATGGATGTGTGACCCCACCATCACACATATAGTTAAATAATGACTAATATGTTTGAGACCTAGGTGAAAAATATAATCACTAAGTGAAAAAGTAACTACCAAGTGATAATACAATGTAATTGTAAGGATGTGGAAATATACTTGGAATGAATTCGAGTTCCAACCTCATAACTTAGATAATTTTCACATCAAGGAAGGTTAATAAGGACAACCTAGATAAAACCGATTCAAGTAAGGTTTATATCTTTAATGTCTGAGGGTAATGAAGTTATCATTCACCTTAATCCGATTAGGTTCAAATTTTGGGACCAAATTCCTTTTTAAGGTGGGGTTAATGTGCCGTCCTCAAAATTTAGAAATTTTAGATATAATCCAATAATATGATATGGAATTCAAAGCTGAATAATAAACAAAATATTATGCCATTGATTGATGAATGCAAGCCCTAGACTTGGATTAAGCCTTGAATTTAAGTAAATAAAGAAATATTGATCACATGTGTTAATATGATGCTCCAGTTGGGATACTATGGTATATCAATCATCATATTCATAATTTATGATTATATTAGAATTTGTGAACTGTTTGGAAGGCCGAGGTATGAGCCATGAACCCTAGAACCCAATACAAGCCCCATATAACCAATTAAGGTTTCATATGGGTTCTTGAGATACAATTTTGGAATTGACTATCGAGCTCACAATTAAATATTAAGGAAGTTTTGAGTTGAAGATTGAAGATATTATGGGACCATACATGAATTTTCAAGATATCCCAAATTATCATGTGAGACAAGTAATTAATGAAAGAGATAATGACATTATTACTTGGAAATCAAGTTTCAGATAAGAAATATATGAGTTAATGATTTTTCTTCTTCCCAATGATAGATAATAGGTACTGAGACATTTTTTTATGAATAAGCGTGCTACTATCTATTCAAAATTCACAAAATTGCATTTACAAGTGGGGGGAGAAAATGCTCAAATAAGACCTATCTATGCAAAGGCAAATAGTCATTTTCTATTTTCCTCCACACATTATTAGTGGAGGTATTAACATCATCAAAAATGATATGATTCCTTCCAATCCAAATGTGGTAAATGACAAGAATGTAGATCAATTTACTGTTACTCTCAGTAATCTTTAAGAGTTCCTCATTGGATCTAGGCTTGAAAGGTAGCCTGGATCTGGCTCTGTCCCATAAGTTAGTAGCAAACTCACAGGACCAGAAAATGTGATGAGTGGTCTCTAAGTGCCTAGCACATAAACTACATCTTGAAGTGAGATTGAAGCCCCTTCTCTGCAAGAAATCTTTAGTGACTAAGCGATCATGGAGGCTCTTCCAGCAACTGACTTTAATGCATTTTGGTGCATGGGACTTCCATAGCCAACATGCCCAGTCAACTTTACCCCCCTTCTTCCTGCATAACTACCAAGCACCCTTCAAGGAGAAGGATTCCAGCTTGTTAAAATAGAACAAGTCATTTTCTTTTAGCTGAATGGAGGCGCAGGTAGCAAGCACCTCCTCACATCCCCTTGCTTTAGGAGTCTCCCAATCACCATCATGGATAATTGAGTTCACTTTAGCATTGTTTCCATATTTTGTTCTCAGCTTCAAGGATCTAGGATCTGAGATAACATGGTCCAAAAATTCCCCATGTATCCACGGATCTTTCCAAATAGAAATAGAACTTCCATCACCAATGGTGAACCTGACAAGGGGTAAGAATTCATCTCTCACCTTGAGTAAAGATTTCCACATCCAGCTATTATTTTTCTTACTGGAATAGGACCATATCATATCTTCTTTGAGGTACTTACTATGTACCCACCTTATCCATAGAGTGTTTTTCTTATTTGATATGTCCCATAGGAGTCTAAGCATACCATTATTGCTCCAGTCTTCCACTTTGCGGATGGAAAAACCACCCTCTTGTTTTGGCCTATAAACTTCATCCCAAGCAATAGTATGGTAGTGTTTACCATCTTCCTTATTGCCCCATAGGAAATTGCAATATAGTCTTCCAATATCCTCCACAGTAGCCTTTGGGAGAGATGTTATCCCAAACTTTGACATAATTTAGGCTGATAATGCGTCTTACAGAATTATTTTTCTATATAGTAATTATAACTAAAAGAATATAAAAAGCAAGGGGGTAAATCCCGATAGGGGGAGTCCAGCTGAACCCAGACTCTCAAATTTGAGAAAAGATCAGGACTATGAGATCATTTCCCTAGCCCAATCTTTGACCTATCCTATGAAATTTCACAGACTATGCACACCCTGACTCCTCTCTCTCCCTGTGGCCTTCATAGTCACCATCTAACACTATTTTTGGCTTTGAGATAATAAGTTGAACTCAACTAACCATACATTAGTGTTTATCTATGCCAAATAAGATAATGACCAATTCCTAGGAATACTAGGTATCTAGGGTTATCGATTATAGACTCTCCCCACATCCTCTTGCCTTCTTGAGTTTCCATGAACCATGCCACCAAGATCTTCCTCTATCATCAAAAACCAACACGCCTACCCATTGGGCATGATCACCTCTAGCCAATTAAGTTGGGTTCAAGATTCCTGAAGATTCCATGAAGGTAGTTAGAGCCTCAAGTGGTTGTCCCATATAGTAAGGAGCCATCCCCAACTATGTCAGTCTTTAGTCTCTTCCTAAATAATGATAAGGAGCTCCAGGCTTCCCCATGAGCATCGTAAGTCATCATTTGACTCCATGTCACACAATGGACCTCCTTAGATCCATCTAAGGAGAGGTTATCTTCCATCCTCCATCTTCCTTTTGTATCTATGTGTTTCCTTGGGTGAACTGATCATGAGCTCCTACCACCTATCTCCTCACTACAAGCTAAGGAGATTGATATCTCCATTGAGGGATGTCAAAGGTAATCCAGTCTCTAGTAGAAACACTTCTACCCAAAGGCAGAGTTCAACCAAAGAGTTTACCTCCATGGTTGCTGGTGCCATATGCACGTAGAGAGGAAGAATGAGGGGATCTACCATTATGCCCTCAATATGCATGACAAAGATGTCACTGTGTATGGGAAATAGAGTAATTCCCCTCTATGCCAAAAGGATAACTGTGTTGCAGTGCTTAGATAATGTGGCCTGGCCCATTGGACATACTAACCTCACACATAGAGCAGATAAGTTTATTTTTGTTGACATGTCATGGTATGATTGGTAGAATAATGATCAATTTCTAGTAAACATAGAAAACAATTGGTAGGTCATATTATACTGAAACTATATATCAAACTGATCAAAAAATGCATAGAATCGAGAGAAAAAATTTTGATGCCTAAGTTTAACGAGATCAAAAATATAGTAAATGCATAGATATAAGATGATTATTACATGTAGACCCTATATTTGATCAATAGGATGATAAGTGTATTGAATACATTCATTTTGTGATATAATTGTAGGAATCTACAGAGAGGTCAAAACAGAAAGTGCAATAGAAGATAAACAATCTTTTTTGTCTATCCGTGTCTGGATCCATGGATGTCATCAATAATGATATAGAAGAAAGGAAAGTTTGTGGGTTTATACCTTTTTCATAGACTATATCCAACAAGGGAGCACATAAGAATAGAGAATTAATATGATGATGAAGTCAATCTCCTAACAAGGCTACCAAAGCATCCATGTCTCCATGTCATCCATGTGGATGATAGAGAATTCCACACTGCTCTCCCAAGAGCCAGTGTTGAATGAGTTTCCTTTCCATTGGCAATGTGCTAGATTTGCATAACCTCTCATTCCCCCTTCTTTCCTTAATGGTAATGATGGCTGGTCAAAGGCCTCTTAAGGAACCTCCTTTTTCTCATAAGAGTTGCCTCTCAAGAGTTTTCAAAAGGTGTCAGACATATGTGTTTAATATCATGGTCATCGTACCCCTACATATAGGAAAGGTAGGGAAGTTAGATTTCTAATAAACCCTGGTAAAAAAAAGGAACGACACCATTTTTCAATAGTCAGATCTAGACAATTTTGTCAGGTGACCAGACTCAGTCTAATTGGTCAACCAGACTCAATCGAGTCGATCAATCATGTTGTCGAGCCAATATGTGTAATCAGCTTGATCGATCTACTAGACTCATTCTGCTTGCCCGATCGGCCTGGTCCAGTTGAGCTATTGGACCTAGTCTAGTCAGTCAACTAGACTTCGTCTGCTCAGCAGATCATCTTGGTCGAGTAGGTGCATCAATGACTTAAATTATTGCATAAACCTTTTAGCAGCCAATTAAACATATGTCCATGATTGTACTCATATACCTTATGTATCCATTCACACATGATCCTATAGGCTCCAAATTGTGTTGGTAGTGATATTAATAGTCATATAACGATTTCAAAGCCGTTGATTGGTATCTGGAAAGACTTCTTTGTCACCCAAGTAATTGGAGAAGTTTGAGAACAACTTTAACCTATTATTGTGATTAGTGTTACAATGACTATATAATCCCTTTGTCACATATATCTGTGTGAAACTGAGGCATGTAAAGTCATCCTATTATCATTCAATATATGCTTGTTGAATAAGAGAAGACTACTCAAAATATTGTGAGTCCAATATCATATATTAAGTCACATGAGCATGGCCATGTATTAGGAATATCACTCCTAAATGAGGGACAAATCCATCTACATTATCACAATATTCACATTGTCATAGTGTACCAATCATCACCTTTATAGAAACTCATATTTCAGAGCATGTGTGATAGCGCCAAAGTACACAGAATAACATGTGATCATTATAGTAACTTCGGGTCAAAGGATCAGAGTCACCATTATCACATTCATATACGACTCTGAAACGTCAAAATATATGAGTCCCATGCAGAGCATGGCAAAAAAGGGTAAAAGGTCTATCAACCTCCCTCTAAGTCATGGTCAATTTCAAGTCGGTCTGTCTGGTACAACTAGTTCTCTATCAAATTCCCATATGTATCTAATTTGATATCCAACATAATAACTAAAGAGACATAGTCATCACACACCATACATGCTAGTCTTGTGTGTTATTGTTTTCCTATACTAACCACAATAATAATCAACTAGGAACATAACAAGAATGTGTACTCTTATACATATGATCTCATGTTTAAGTCCTCAACAAAATCATATGTAATCAAGTGCAAACATTCTGAGGACATTATTAGGTTCATTATTTATCTCGATACTAAAATAAAATAATTAGTGGAGTTTCCCTTCAATAATAATCAAATCAATACAAAATATCCCCTTGTCATCATCAAAAGATGAATCTCAGAACATATAACCAAAACAATTGTGGTATTGTTGATAGATAATGAAATATCAATATTTTGGCAAGTTTAGAATGTTAATGTTGAACTATTAGGGTTTCTATATCATCAAAATCCACAATTGTTTTGGTTATTGTTCTATAGAATGGCTAGGGGATGCGGAGGGCGTGGGCGAGGTCGTGGGCGATTTCCTGGCAGCGGCGGGGAGAAGACTATTGCTGCTGCAGAGCTGTCTCTGATGACTCCTCCAGGTTGTCCACCTGCGGAACCTGGGGATGGAGGCAAGCAAATCAACTCCGGTCACACTGGATCTCTCGCTCAACCCAAAGGAAAGGAGGCGGTGGAGGCATCCTCCTCCTCCTACATGCCAACCCACCCTGTCAACGGAGCAGCCACCGCCTCGCAGATTGCCAACTGGTTGAGCTCCAGTAGACAAGACCGGGAGGTCGATGGGGTTGCTACCATCGAGTATGTCGAGCCAATCCTTAAAGATGGGGTGAAATGCGCCTCCATCTCTAGCCGGGATTGTCCCGTTTAGGATTGGGGCGAGTATCTGTCTATTCATTTTGTTGTATGGAAACCCTACCGTGAGAACCTTGCTGGCTGGATCAGAAGGACGTGGCGCCCTAGTGGCGAAATTGAAGTCTTCGCTGAAGAGAGGGATGCCTTCATCATCAAGATGCCATCCAAAATAGAGAGAGATCGTGTGCTGGATGAGGTGCCTTGGTTCATGGATGGGTCACTGGTTATTGCCCATTCGTGGAAGCCTGGAATCTCTCTTCCCCCTCTGTCTTTCCTTCAGGTTCCGATATGAGTCAGAATCGAAATTGTCGGCGTTCCTTGGACTCGCAGTAGCATCGCAAGGGTTGCGAGCATGATAGGGAGGCCAGTCGATTTTGACGACAGCTCAACGACCACTGGTTTCTTGGGTGCTGCAATAGCCTGTATCGAGATTTGCAGTGGCTCTGCACTGCCTAGGTCGACAAAGGTTGAAGTGGATTCAACTGTCAAGCAGCTGAAGGTTGAGATAGTTTTAAAGCCGGCATCCTGTCCAAGCTGTAAGCTGTTCGGGCACAAGGCTTCCTCTTGCCCGTCGAAGGCAAGGAAACCAATCTCGGACAATGATTCGCAGGTAAGGCATGGGAAACAGAGAGGTGTTTGCATAAATGTCTCTAAATACAAAGTGACTCATGTTGCTAAAGAGCAAGGAGGCTCGTTGGTGACACCTGTAGGTATTTCTGATGAAGATGAGAGCTTGCATAACTTCATTGTTCAGTAGGTTCAAGAAGTAGTCCTCACTAGTTGTGCTTTGGCTCACGATCATCAACCCAAAGGTCATGTAGGTGGGATTATGGAACTGGATATGATTGGGTCATCCCCAATATGCAATCCGGATAGCCTTAATCTTGATTGGGAATTGGAACTTGCTCGCAGCTTTTCTGATTCGTGGAAGATTAACAAAATCTGGGAAAGTGGTGGCTGTTCGGCTGACTACCAACTGAGGAAGACACAACTTTTCGATGATGATGATGGCTCTATGGATGACTCCCTTTCAAGGATTGATTATGACCGCTTGGTGGTTGAATCTCTGGAGTTTGAGGAATCTTGGGACAACAGGAAAAAGAAATCAGCAAAGATGAAGAGGGATGGGGGTTGAGGTGCTTCCTTTTTTATCTCTGTCCTGGTCTTGTGTTGCTGCTGGTCTCGAGCTGGATTTAAGGAGTTATCAGTTTGATATCATGGAGTTGGGGTCTGAGTTTCATATTGCTCTCAGGTTACTGATCAGCCCTCATATTTTTAGGAAATGAGCTTAATGTTAGTGAGCGAGCAGTCAGTTATCTGGGCCCTATGTTTTGATGAGACCAGCTCTTTGGTTCTTCTTGATGATTGCTTAGCCTGCTGGAGATTGTATATGGTTTCTGGTTAAGTAAAAGAGGTGATCAATTGAGCCTAGGACTTTGATTTATCTGGTTCAGATTGTCTTTGTTGGTTGGTTATTCCACATTCTTTCAGATGCAGTTTTAAAGTCAGTGTGTGAATGATTAGCTTGTTGAGTTAATTTGTGCTTAAGGATCATTGTGCTGCGGGCTTTCTTGATTGATTCTTTTGATCGCCAGAAATAGTGCCTAGATGTTAGTAGTTGGGTTTCCTACCTCGCTGCTCATGGGTTTTCCTGGATACTGAACTAATGACTCTGGCTGCTCATTCTGCCATACTTTCAGAGGAAGGATCTATTGCCTATGTCAGTATGAGTTGTATTGTGGGTCTAGGTTGTATCTCTGGCACCTCTGAGTCTGTATTGTGGGTCTGCCCCCTTCTGGTGTTTAGGTAGTTAGTTTCTATGTTTTAGTAGCTTAGCTCAGTTAGTCTATCTAGTTGTTGGATGTTCTTTTCAGGTTTGTTTTGGGGGCGCAATCTCTTGTACCCAAAGTTTTGGGAACTTAAAACTTAGTAACACGATTTCTTACTGACAAAAAAAACATCCATATTCATGTGAATTAGGGTTTCAATACCTAAACCCAATGTCAACCCTAAACTAAGAACCCTAAGATCTAGAGTCCACCCAAATCAGTATCGACTGGATATGTGGTGACACTGTAGGGTTATATAGTATTTTAGATCGTGTTGACATCATGGATCTACATCAATTAATTCCTTGGAAATGCAATTTAAATTACATAGATAATACTACATGTGTTTTGAAATGAAGGTACATTGTTAAATTATGAATACTCACTCTTGTAAGGATTCATAATGGTCACTCAAGTATTCTATGATTAAACTACTTGGTTATTTATATATTCCCAGTTGAATGTAATACTTATGTGTATCGTATAATGGAACTAAGATATTATAAACGTATGGTTAAATCTACCAAGGATTATTTCATATAACTCCAATGCTTGATACAGAAATGGGTTACATCAAAGGTGGTATGACAAGCATGGGTTAGAATATTAAAAGAAAATATAAGTTCATATGTGTAAATATTTGAAAGTTGAATAATATATGTTGATATATGTGCATGCACACTTTTTTATGCATTCACATACATAGTTATACTAATATGAATTTATTTGTCAGTATTTTAGATAGTCAGCTATGTTGAAGGTATGAATATATGGAAATCTAGATGAATGAATCAAAGAGAAATAATCTAAAGTCATAAGGAGTATTGTATAGATTGTAAATCCTTTTCGTGTATTATATCATTCTTGTAGTTTCTTTTAACTTGGAAAATTATGTAAACTCCTTTTAGTAGAAATTAGCCACCTTTTGTATAAAACAATGTTCATAAATAAAATTATTTTTTATTTCTTAAGTCTAGATCCTAGAAAAAATGAGATGATGGTCCTTGTCCCTATGGTCTACCTTCAATGGTGGGTAACCAAGAGAGGTGGTTATCAAAATTTTCTAAAAGTGATGATTCTATTCATGCCATTACTGAGGATGGAACCTAAGACCTTTTGGTAACAAACCAAGGATCTAACCACAGGGGTGTCCCATCTTGGTCATCACAAATTTTCTAGATGATGTTATTTAAGATCGTCTCTTCTTTTTGGTTTTTCATTTTCTATCATGTGACTTAATCAACCTTAGTGTGTGCTTCTACGTTGATTCAAGTAATTTGATACCACATAATTTCTTAAAAGGTGCTAATCTAAGGAATATATGGAAACAAGAAACTATGCATTTTTATATACAAATCAATATTGAGTAAATGTTTGAAAGGAATTGGGTGTTTCTAAATATGGTGAAAATAAGGTTTGATAAGAGTCTAGTTAGTTATTTAAAAGATTTTTGATGTAGGTGGTGATGAAATTTTTTAGTTTTATCATGAAATCAATGAGAAAATACATAAATATGGTCAAATACATTGTTACCTTGTTAGTCCCACTAGCCCTACAGAAGAATATGAATAATATGCACATATAGAAATTAAATAATAATTAGAGACAGACTAATCCAATGACAAGGAAACAACAATAAATCAAAAAGCTTATTTATGTTACTTTTTAGACATTTAAATAATTTCAACCATTACGTTCTCTATTTTTGTTAAGAATCCAAACAAAAGTGTAATTTAACCAAAATTTAACTATTGAACTATAAAGTCTACAGATAGTACATCCACAATTATTTTCTAGTTTAGTTAACAAGACCTTAAAAATGTTAATGTACTTTAAAACCAATTTTTAAGTAACTAATAGTTCTTTTAGATTCATATTACCAAAATTGGTCTAACTTCTTGTTTATTGATGTAATTCTAGTAGGAAAAATTGACTCCATGGTACTTATTACAAGGATTGATATTTGACTCTAAAGTGGGCTGAACAATAAGGGAAATTAGGAAAACCAATCGTCCATATCTTAAAATGAAAACATTACATTTTGTGAATCCACATGATTATGCTTTAAGGAAAAATTGTAAGGTTAACCAATGACATAAAATTGAAGAGTATTTTTATGTTGACATTATGTATTTCCAATACCATCATAGGGTTAAATAAAGAAGTGTTAATGATAATAATCTTTGGTCATATCTCCTACATAAGAAGGGGATCTTGTGGCATGTTCCACTACTTTCGATCCATGGGTTTTAAATGATAACTATGAATATGGATATCTGGTAATCTAAAAATCAATGAGTGAAATTGAAGTTTATCTTATATAATTTTAGTAAAATGAATGTATTTTAATTCATCGACTGATATAGATGTAAAAAGTCTTAAGTTAAAGATCCTAATCCAAAATTTGGATGGGCTTGGGTATGCCAACAAATATATATAATTAAATAATTAGTTGAATATTGTATTAATATTTTTAAATTTGTGTAGGTAAATTGGGAACTAAAGTCCAAAGTTTTCCTTGAGGCTAATGGTCTCTACTTGAGGAATGATTGTTGATTGACATAATTAGGTAGATGTGGCAAAACTATTTTTTCTCAAAAATGACACATGATGCCCCTTACATGCCTAGAAGAGAAAGGTGGTTGCAATTATGTAATCATCCATAGAAAAGGTAATGATTCTACTTATCACAACTTATGGTACGACATACTTATCTAAATTTATGGTACAATCATGTTTGACAACATCATAAGGTCAAATTGTCCTCCTTCTAAAAATGTAATGGTACATATTGAAGTTCTTGTCTATACATAAAATATACCTATATTATTATTAAAACTTAGAAAAATAAAGTAAATCAAAATTCAAAAGTTTAAGTCTAATCCAACTAAACAACTCATCCAATAGCACAACTAGTTGGCATTCCATTTGGTAGTGGAAATAACTCTAGCCCATATCTTAATAGATGCAATTGTAAGTGGTGGGTTGTCCAAGAATCAAACTAATAGAATCCCCAGTTAAAAATAGAATGTAGTTAATCTCATCAACCAACTGAGGCTTCACTCATACATACAAAACATATATTGAAGGTGATGAGTGCTTCCATAAGCCTGGTTGGGGTTTCTTGCCACCCTAGCCATTTATAGTGACCAAATTTTATGTTGGTCATAGTCTTGTAGTCTCCCTTCTCCCATGCTTCAATGAACCATCATGATTTTTTCATTATTTAAGAAATATAATCTCATTAGTCCAACTCAGTCGACATGAAGTTCATCCATCTCATGAAAACAAATGCTTGTATATTTTTTTAAAAAGAAAAAGAAAAAATCAGAGTTTGTAAGGATAATTAAACTATGATAAAAACACTTCTAGAAAAAAGAAACAACTAAATTAGGATAACATCTTGTTTTCCTATCC
This sequence comes from Alisma plantago-aquatica, assembly GCA_963693085.1. Lineage (NCBI taxonomy): Eukaryota > Viridiplantae > Streptophyta > Magnoliopsida > Alismatales > Alismataceae > Alisma > Alisma plantago-aquatica. Next base: position 1,236,652,494 of record OY856411.1, on the reverse strand, counting down.
AAATCTTTTAGAAAGAATTTGTGTTAGTCAATTAAGACACATGAAATTTAGCTAAAAATATTTGTGTGTTTAAAACAAGAAAACAACACAAACTTTGAGTTGTGACATGCATATGTATCGTTGCTCGAAACAGACGATAAGATGACTATACTGATGTTGGACTGTTATATAGTTCTCACAAAAAACCTCCTTCACCAAGTGCCCACTATGTACTTCTCATGTGTGTTACTAAATATCATGGGTATTGCAATAGTCTACAATAGGAACTCCTTATATCCGATCCAACATAACATATTTCCATTGTTGAAATAATTATGTTATTAGTCATTTGTGTTCTATGGTATTTTATTTTGATCCCACCTTATTAAGGTTATGCCTTGTAACTATCCCATCAAATTATCTATGTGAGGTGAATTGTATGCTCCTAGTCATTAAGAAAACAAATTACCTCTCACAAAATGGCATTAGAGTAGTTATTGACTACCCCATATATTTTGTTCCTTCATATTTCTATTCCATTAGGTGAGGATAGCCTCCTATACTATTGTAGCATTGTTGACCAAGCGAACAACATGCTCTATGTCATGCAGTAGCTAATCCTTCGATTATCGATCTCCTTACTAAGACCAGACCTCCTTCCCACCATGCTTCCTATTAATGGGTCGCCTCCCTAGGGCCTTCTTCCATCTAACTAGGACACATGGTGACCATTGCTCCATTGTATTGTAGCCATCTATGTTTTTTCTCTATATGAGAAAGTTGGCAACATCAACACAATACAACAAGCGCTATTGATGGATGATTGATGATTTGAAGGAGAAATTGTCATCTCTTCTCAGCACTTTGGTTCTTTTTTATTAATCTTTGGGTCTATGTGTATCCCTTTATCTAAATGAAATGCCCATTCTTCTTCTTAATGATCATGGATTGATTATTTCTCTCTCTCTCTCTCTTGAAGCACCTCACAAGGCTCCAACATGTCAAGAAAGCCAAAATCAAGTGACCTTGTAGGGCAATTATCTAGCACAAGCACACCAATTAGTATAAATATCATACCTTATGGACCAATTAGCTTCTATAATCCATGATGTTTGAGAGATATGTGGGGTTTCACTATAAGAAGCACATCCTTACAAAGGTTTCTCCCAGTCCCATTAAATATGATTGGTATCCTGACAACAAATGAGTTGCCTCAGCTATTCTAAACAACATGTAGGAGTCAATAGACAAGAAATTCATGGTGTACATATCTGCACATACAATGTGGAAACCTTGACAAAATTATATTTTCATGCTAGTAACATAGCTCAATTGTATAAGGTTCCTGAATAAATCTAAAACTTTAAGAAGGAAAATCTCAGTTTCGCTAAAAGTTATGGCACTCTAGCTAACCTATGTAATGAACATGACATCTATAAACCTATTACTACATATTTGTAGGAGATAAAAAATACAATGGGATTCTATTCACTATGTTCGGTTCCTTTCTTGTATGGGCTCTGAGTTCTAATCTTCTAGGGATCAACTCATGACATAATAGAAAATTTCTACTCCTGATAAATTGGATGTCGATATTTCTTAGACTGATGATCTTACCCCTTTGTATGTCGTGGTGGTTCTGCCAACATAGGTAGTTTGAAATGACACTAGTGATCATGGACACTTCTTCCATGATCGTTTCCATCAGACAACCATTCCTCTTATTGTTGTTGAATAAAAATTTGGGCATCCCCTGAGCACCTCAATATTAATGCTCCTTTTACTGGTAATGATGACTCCTCTTACGTACTGATTGCACAAGAAGAATATTGTATATTCTCTCTATCTGTAACATATAAAAATCTGACCTCTTAGCCCTGACAACTTAATCTTAAGCATTAGATGCATGTCAGTTTATGTCAGAAATAAAACACCAAACAAGGATTGGGAAATACCCTAGCATGGGGAAATGTTGGGCTTATGTAGATAATAACAATTGAATACTGATAATTGAATTTTTCTGTAGTAAAATCCTAGATCCTGCAATGTAAACAACACATATACTTTAATGAACTAACAAATTATAATGCATGCAACAATAGATGGTAAGTTTGATTTAATGAAATACACATGAATGTCATAGATAATGTCATTAACTCAAGTAATGAGTTTAATGATGTATAAATTAATATGGAGCATATTCTCTCAACTCTAATGGTGTGACCCACCCTAATATTCATGAGAAGGAACTATAATTTTATGGAGATTTTTTGTTTATAGTGGGAAGTAAAATATCACTAAATATATTTAAAAGGGAAATTTGAATAAAATAATGGAAGTTGTTGCATATAAGAATTAAGAAAAATCTAACATGTGAACATAATCCTAAAAAAATATAATATCAAGATGTTATTGATATATATTTATTTTGTAAATTAATATGGAAAAATACCTTTTAACCCCAATCCATGTGATCACCTAATAAATAGTCTCAAAAGAAGAAACAAATATCAAATTCAAAATCCTCATTTTTAGTTGTATTAAGGTCTAAGTTTTATGTTAAATGAGTAATCCTAGTTGCAAAATGATTACAAAAAAATGAACAAGATAATATTAAAATGACTCAAAAGAATTAAATGACCCATTAAATATTTCAAAACATGGAAACAAATTTCATATTCAGATTTTACATTTCTTAATTAGCCTACCTAGCTATCAAATTTTACTTTTTTGAACCCTATTCGATCCTTCAAATAAAATAGGAAAGAAAAATGGATTTAAATGCTTAATATTCCTAATGTATACTCAATACAATTGGATTTCCTAAAGTTGCTTGATTTCATGCTATCTTTCCTACCTTTCTTTTACCATATTGTTCTAAGTTGTTGGATTTGAGTCACACAACTTGCCATTTTTCATCTACTTTCTGCTTATGGATATTCTCTTCTGTGAATAGAGCATCGATTTACTCTCCTCCAGAACTCTCTCATTTCCCATCCTTTTCTTCATTTCCCTTCTACACATTCTTCTATTTCATTTCCTAAATCAGAACTCATGATCTCATGTACCCTATATTGATATCACCCAGTTCTCTCTGGTTTTCCTTTTATAGAGATATGTGGATTTCTCCCCTTTTTTACACCCTGCCTATAACTAACAATCCCTAGAGGATCCTGAAATATATTTGTGCCCTCACCTACCCTCAATTGATACCCTCTCTTCTTGAGCCATCACTACAAACTTCTCTTTTATCTATCATGATGGTTACTTTGCACTGGCGATGTGGACTATTTTAGTTCAATTGGTGATCTAGAAACCATATTGAGGAGATACGAAGAGGAACTATGTAGTCATCGTCCCTCATGATACTAGAGTTTCCTCTACCAAACCCATCTTGGTCGATCATTGGGGTGTGAACATGGCAGTCACCATGAAGGGTCATGGTGTTAGGAAATATGGCATTAGAGTAGGCAGTGGAAACAAAAATTTAACTGCTATGTTCCCCTTTAAATAGTAGATCAAGTCAATAACTATGTAATGGGAAGGATGGTTATGAGGTTATACCTGGTCATGGAGCAAGTCCAATGACAATTCTCTCACTATGGCGTGCACCTTTATTCAAGTTTCACCTAGACAATGTCTGTTCCGGCCTCCTGGTTGTTCACCACAGACAACGGTTTGACTTTGTCCTCCGAGCGGCAAGCAACGACCTCCTTGCCTTTGTAGTAGTCTACATGGACCACCAACAACTCATGTTGTTTTAGGTGAATGGACAAGAAGGAGTTGTCCCTTTCTAATCAATGTACTAGCACCAACTTTCTCTCCTACAATTATGTCTCCCATGCTATCCCTCCCTTTATTAGGTAGGACTTGTTCAAGCTCTATCGGTTACCACAACCAGAGAAGACAAAAATTGTCAGAGCTAATTGATGTATCTAAGAAGCCCTCAGTACCCTTATATCTATAGGAGGGTCAGATTCAAGGTTCCTAGTCTGAGCGAGAACTAAAGGGGATAGAATTTCATGAATTTTCACATCCTACAAAAGGAAAAATGGACGGTTGAGGGGTGAATCGGTCAGTTGGCATGTGAGCCAATTGGTTCAACCCTTGGAATGATCGTTTCAACATGTTTTCCAATCAAAATTGTATTTGGAAATTAATATTTGATTAATGCATAATATGATGTTAGAAATAATCCTTAATCCAATCAAATTGATCCACCAATCAGTTGGTTCACAACCTAAACCGATCAACTCACAGATATGATCCGATCGATTCATCAGCTGAACGGTCATCTCATGGTTCTGATTGCTAATTTGGTGCAATTGAGCTGAAACTTGTATCAATCAGTTCAACACTTGAACCGGTCAGTTCCCAGTCCAGTCAGTTACTTTCAAACATTTTTGTTTAAATTGAATACCTAACTCTTTAGTAATCAAGTTAAACTGTATTCATGAATAAACTCCTATTCCAAGTGTATCCTATGTGTGTGATCCTATAGGTTCCAAGTTTCATTGGCAGTGAATGTGCATAACTAATTTATGATATCACAAGCAATGAGAAGTATCTAGAAACACATCATTTCTACCCAAGTGATCAGAAAGTTGGAGAACAACTTAAACCTACAATCAGTAAAATTGGTGTTACATTGATTGTATAGTTTCTTTATCACTAATATCCAGATTGAAGTCGAGGTATGGAATCATCATCCTCGTCAACATTCAATCCATGTTCCTTGAACTGGAGTAGACTGTCTAAGATATATGTAAGCTCAATATCACATATTGACTCACACAAGCATGAACATGCATTTCCCATTCTCACTTATCAAGTGTCCATTATATCACACTCCTATTAGGGGGACAAATCCCATCTACGTCACTCATAGTCATCCCCATGTGTCATAGTACACCTAAGCATCACCTGTATGGCAACCCTTATGGAAGGCCATAGTGGATGATGTCAAAGTTCATCGAATGACATGTGATGAGTGTAGTGATTTCAAGACTAAGAATTACAATTACCACCATCGCTATGAGATATGATCCTGACTACCATGTAATGGTTTCCAAATATCACTCTAAAGGTGGGTCTGTCTGAGACACTGTTCTCTAACATGTATCTATCTATTTGGTTTGATATCACATATCATGACTTAATGAGATTCTGTTATCAACCAATACACACACACTCTAGTCTTATGTGTTATTGTTGTCAATCAACCTTCTGCAATAACATAGACTAGGGACATAACAAGAACTTATATATCCTTGACATTTGCATGATTTCATTATTTAGGTCCTCAACCAGAAGACATACGTCATTGAGTAATATCATTCTCTAGACATTTATTATATTACATCATTATCTCATAACTGAATACAATAGAATAAATTGGAAGATTGCCTTTATTATTAGTCAAATTATTTACAAGATATGCCATTACAATCATAATATGATTTTCTCTCCCACTTTCACTTAGAGCCAATCACCCATGAACTAAATCCCAAGTGATCTAACATGACCATCATGCTTCTGCTGTGAAAGTACGTTTGTCAAGGGATCAACCAAATTGCTCTCAATTGGTACTCTAGAAATCTTCACATATCCTCATTGTACAATCTCTTTCGTATGAGATGGAACCACCTTTGTATGTTCTTGGAACGCTGATGCAATCTAGGTTCCTTAGCTTGTGCAATATCTCCATTTTTGTCACAATGTAGCTCAATTTCATTGTTGATTCTTGGAACCACTCCAATTTTAGAAATGAACTTCTTGATCCAAACGACCTCCTTCGCAACATCAGATGTAATAATATACTTGGCCTCTATTGTAGAATCTACATATGTCTCTTGTTTGGAACTCTTCTAGCTCACAACTCTGTTGTTGAGGCAAAATACAAATCCAGACTGTGATATGTAGTCATCTTTATCAGTTTGGAAGCTTGCATTGGTGTAACCTTTAACCACCAACTCTTCCTCTATGTCGTAGACAATGAAATGATCCTTAGTTTTTATCAAGTACTTAAGGATGTTCTTTACAACTATCCAGTGACCATCACCTGGATCTTATTGATATCTGCTCATCATGCTCAAGGCATATGGGACATCAGGACGAGTACATAACATTGTGTACATGATGGATCCAATTACATATGCATATGGAATCCTACTCATACATTCCTAACATCACACGAATTGGTACATTGATCTCTAGATATAGTGACACGATGAGACATGGGCACGTTTCCTATCTTTAGTCCTCCATGTTGAACTTCTTCAACACTTTGTCAATGTATGTTCTCTAACTTATTCCAAGAAACCTTCTAGATCTATCTCTATAGATCCTAATTCCTAAGATATAGGATGCTTCACCCAAGTCCTTCATAGAGAATGTATTTCCTATCTAGGTCTCTACCATCTGTAAAGTAGGGATGCCATTCCTAGTTAATAGTATGTCATCCACATACAATATAAGGAATACAATCATGATCCCAATAACCTTCTTGTAAACACAAGGTTCATCTTTATTCTAACTAAATCCAAACTCTTTTCATCTCATTAAAATGAAGATTCTAGCTTCAAGATGATTGCTTCAATCCATAGATTGACCTATGTAGCTTACATACTTATTTGCATCTTTTGGACTTATAAAACCCTCAGTTTGTGTTATGTACACATCCCCAAGAATATTCCCAATAAGGAATGCAATTTTAACATCCATATGAAAATTCTCATAGTCATGATAAGATGCAATGGCAAGCATGATCCTGATGGACTTAACTGTGGCAACTAGGGTAAAGGTTTCGTCACAGTCAACACCTTAAACTTGTATGAAACCCTTTGCAACCAATATACCCTTATAGGTTTGTACTTTACCATTCATTTCGGTCTTCTTCTTGAAGACCGACTTGCACCCTATGGGTTTTACCCCTTCAAGTGGATCCACCAAGGTCCATACCCTGTTGGTGTACATGTATTCAATCTTAGATCTCATGGCCTCAAGCCATTTCTCAGACTCTAGTCCCTTAGTAGATTCTAGAAAGGTTATTGGCTCATCATATATGACCAAATCACCTCCTTCTTAAGTTAAAAGATAACCAAATCTTTCAAGTTCAAGGCGTGTCCTACTAGATCTATGAGGTCCTTATGTTACATGAGGAATTTGAGATTCCACAATAGTTTGTGACTCTTCTTGTTCCTCATGTGCCTATATTGGTTCAATGTTTTCTTGTTGGTCTCGAACCTCTTCTAGTTCTACTTTCCTCTCACTTATTCCTTTGGAAATAAATTCCTTTTCTAGGAATACAACATCTTTGTTTGTTTTTAGATAGAGAATAAAAGTAATATCCTTTGGTTTCCTTAGGATATCCAACATAATAACATTTATCTGATTTGGTTCCAAGATTTTTGGGAAATTGCTTTCTCACATAAGCTTCACAACCCCAAATCTTTATAAAAAACACATCGATACACTTCCTATGCCATATCTTAAATGGTGTCTTTTGAACCAATTCAGATGGCAGATGGTAGAACATAACCCAAGAAGGTAGTCAAAAGTTCACCTAAACTCGTCACTAATTGTGCCATATCTAGTAATGTGTGATTCCTTCTTTGTGATACACCATTATGTTTTGGTGTTCCAAGTGGAGTCCATTGTGATACGATACCATGGGCTCATAGTAGATCCTCAAACTCTTAGCTTAAGTATTCTCCACCTCGATCAGAATGAAATGGCTTAATACTTTTATCAATTTTTTCTCTACTTCATTCATGAAATCCTTGAACTTTTCAAGGGTTTCTAACTTATGTTTCATTAAGTAAAAATAACCATACCTACTGCATTCATCAGTAGTATTGATAACCACCTCTAGCATTTATTCTAAAAGTCCCACATACATTAGTATGTATGAGTCCTAATATATCACTAGTCCTCTCATTGTTTCTAGTGAAGGGAGTCTTTGTCATCTTGCCCAATAAACAAGACTTACATGTCTCTCTTGATTCAAAATCAAAAGATTATATATAACCATCTTTATGGAGTCTAGATATGCAGTTCTCATTTATATGCCCTAGACGACAATGCCAAAGATATGTCCTCTTTGAGTTATCAAATTTTGATCTTTTGGTATTTACATTATAAACATCTATCTTTAGATATGGCAAATAAAGATCATAATACATTGAGGCACTACCATAAAAGATCTCATCTTTTGAAATAAAACATCATCCATTTTTAAAATGAAATTCATATCCATCCTTATCCATACAAGATACATAGATGATGTTTCTATTTATGGTTGGTACATGATAGCAGTTGAATAACTCTACTACAAGCCCTATGGGTAGAGATAAATTATAGGTTCCAACTATAGTGGTAGCAACTTTTGCACCATTTGTGACTCTCAGTACAACCTCACCCTTTCATAAAGGCTTACTTCTTTTAAGATCCTGCATATTCAAACATATGTGAGATCCACATCCAATATCTAGTACCCATGATGAAGAAGTAGAAAAATTTATCTCAATAAGGTATATACCTGAAGTGAAGAACTCTATCCCCATCTTCATCTTCTTGAATCCCTTCAAGTACAAAGGGCATATTCCTCTTTTACTTTTCTTTCTCCTTATCTTGAGTTCTGAGGATCTAAATTTATGCTTGGTCTTAGAACTCTTATTGTCTTTTCTTTCATCCTTGGACTCCAAACCATTGATCATCATCACAGATTTGTCCTTCTTCATTCTTTATTCAAAATTTTTTAGCATGCCAAGAAAATTTGACAATAGTCTGGCCATGTTATTCAAGTGGTAACACTCGATAAAATGGCTATATGATTTAGGTAATGATTGTAGAATCATATACATGGCCAACTCTAGGCTCAAAGAGAATCTCAATCCTTCTGGATGTTCCACATGTCCAATCATATTAAGCACATGGGTCTCTACTGGATGTCCCTTTATCATCTTACACTAAAAGAGTGCCTTTCAGACATTGTACCTTTCTTTCTTTGTATGACTATGGTTCACGTTTGAAACATGTCTTACCATCTCAAGAATCCCCATGTCTTTAAATTACTCATGCAACTCATAGTTCATGCAAGTTAGCATAAGGTTCTTTATGTCTAAGGCATCGTTGGCAAACTTCCAGTAAGCATCCACCTTAGCCCTAGGTGCATCAGGGAAGGTACTTTTGACACTGGTGTATCTAGGATATAGAGTTTATGCTCATCATTGAGGACCCTTCTCAAAGTCCAAAACCAGTCATGGAAATTTGTCCCATTAAGTTTGCCCTTCCTAAGGACATATCACAATGATGATTTGTTTGCCATTTGTTTCTATAAGAGAAAATTTGCATTTGTTAAAACTTTTGATTTGAATAAAAAATTGATGATATTTAATTAGGCCTTTAATTAATTATCGCTCCCACTATTTTGTTCAAATTTATAGCCCTCACATATCAATTCAGAAGATTGCAGCTTACAATCTCCTAGTGAGACAAGATCCAAATCAATTGAGTTATTACCCAGCCAACGTCAGTGTCCATAATCAATTACAAAGGTAGGTAACATTTTCCAATTGCATCTTATTCAATTATTGTATAGATGATATGCACAACTCTTTGTCATAGTCATCTACATTCTTCTAGGGGCTTAATCTCATTAATATCACTGAGTTAAGCTTGACCCAAAAGTCAACATGATAGTAATGCACCTTACTTGGCAGGCCCACATAACTACCATCACACTTCCACAAGATGGACATTGCACCACACTTGGTGTGCCCACACTTAGCAGATCAAACTTTTCATGTGTGTTTCTAATGGAAAGCATCTAAGACTTTATATTATATTGAGGGATTTGTATATATACATATCCAATCACCATATACTTATAATACATATCATATACATATTATATCCCATAAAAGTAAACATAAAATCACAACATAAGTGATGGTTATTGACATACTATTGTAATTCCTTGGAGCCACAAGGAATTACCACCACCTAATGTCTACATCACATGCATGAACCTATTTTTGATGAAGATATGTGCTTGAACAAATTTGGGTTGATCGGTTCAACCCTTTAACTGATCAAATTTCCTCCTAGTCAGTCAGTTGGTCATTAGAATGGTTGTCTAGTTTCTAGTCCAACCCATTCTAGACCCCTCCAAACTATCGGTTGGGCCACCAGTTGATTGGTCCAGCTCCTTCTGTCATATGTCCTTATTGGTCCTTCAGTCAATCGCCTTACCATATAGAACGACCAGTTCATCTGATGTTGAATGTCTTCTTGGTAGTAACAAGAATTAAAACTATGCTAAGGCTATATAACATATTACAAAGTAATAGGAAACCTTGAGTTACATTCAAGGGAGCATAGGAAGGAGAGAATAACACTTTTACATATGAAGAGAAGATAGAGGCTTGGTGTGCAAACCAATATATAAATAGGAATAAACAACCACATAACCATGCATGGATATCTGGGTCATTGGCCATAACCATGCTTCACATCCACCATCAAAACCAACTTATAGGGAGACTTGTGTAAATTGCATATATTTATACATATATATGCATATACACATACATACATATATATATATATATATATATATATATATATATTATTTGGAATTGTATGTGGTATTTAGTTGTATATACACATTAATTAAGTATTCACAACATATGCCAAAAATACATAAAAAATCAAAATCAGATCATATCAATTAAATCCCAAAGCATATTAAATTGACGTGGCTCTGATACCACAATTAGAAAATATGGCTTCAGAGCAGGAAATGAAAAAAAAATTAACTGCCATATTCTCCTTTAAACAATAGATCACGTCAATAACTATGTAATGGAAAGGATGGTTACGAGGTTATACCTTGTCTTGGAGAAAGTCCAGTGACAATTCCCTTATTGTGGTGTGCGCTTTTATTTAAGTTCCACCTGGACAATGTCTATGTCGGCCTCCTGGTTGTTCACCATGGACAACAATTTGACTTTGTCCTCCGAGCGGTAGGAAACGACCTCCTTGCCTCTATAGTAGTTCACACAGACCACCAAGAACTCCTATTTTTCAAGGTGAACGGATAATGAGTTGTATCTTTCTAGTTAGTGTACTAGCACTAACTTGCTCTCCCACAATTATCTCTCCCTCACTATCCCTACCTTTATCATGTAGGACTTTCTCAAGCTCTTTTGGTGACCATAAGTAGAGAAGATAACAATTCTCATAGCTAATCGATGTGTCTGACAAAGCCCCCAATACCCCTCTATTTATAGGAGGGTCAGAGTTGGGGTTCCCAGTCTGAGAGGGAATCGAAGGGGATGATGTGTCTGAGAAGTCCCCAATACCCCTCTATTTATAGGGGGTCAGAGTCAGGGTTCCCATTTTGAGAGGGAATCGAAGGGGACAAAGTTTAACAAATTTTGACATCCCGCGAACAGCAAAAAGGTCAGTTTAGGGGTGAGTGGGGATCAGTTGGCATGTGAGCCAATTGGTTCAACCCTTGAACCAGTCATTTAAACATATTTCTCATTTGTAATTGTATTGTCAATTAATATGTGATTAATGCATAACATGACATACACACTAATCCTTGAACCATTTGAATTGATCCACCAACTGGTTGGTTGACAAACTGAACCAGTCAGCTCATAGAAATGAATCGATAGCTTCGTCAGCTAATTTGGTCTTCTCATGGTTGTGATTCCAATTATGGTTCAATTGACCTGATACTTGAATCAATTAGTTCAACACTTGAACCGCTCAGTTCTCAGTCCAGTTAGTCAACTTTCAACCATTGTTTTTTAAATTGGATACCTAACTCTTTAGTAATCAAGTTAAACTACATTCATGAATAAACTCCTATTCCTATTTCCAAGTGTATCGTATGTGTGTGACCCTATAGGTTCCAAGTTATGTTGGCAGTGAATGTCCATAACTAATTTATGACATCACAAGGAATGAGTGGTATCTAGAAACACATCATTTCTACCCAAGTAATTAAAAAGTTGGAGAACAACTTCAATCTACAATATGTGATTTTTGTTACATGATTGTATAATTCCTTTGTCACTGATATCCATATTGAACTCGAGGCATGGAATCATCATCCACTTCAACATTCAATCCATGTTCCTTGAACTAGATAAGATTGTCTGAGATATATGTAAGATCAATACCACATATTGACTCACATGAGCATGGCCATCCATTTCTCAGTCTCACTTATCAAATGGCTAGGATATTATACTCATGTTAGAGGGACAAATCCCATCTACACCACTCACAGTCATCCCCATGTGTCAGAATGCACCTGAGAATCACCTTTATGGCAACCCTTATTCAAGGTCACGGTGGATAATGTCAAAGTTCATCGAACGGCATGTGATAATTGTAGTGATTTCAGGTCTAAGAACCACAATCACCATCATCACTGTGAGAAATGATTCTGACTACCATGTAATGGTTTCCATGCATCACTCTCAAGGTGGGTCTGTCTGATACACTATTCTCTTACAAGTATCTATGTGTTTGGTTTGATATCACATATCATGACCTAATGAGATTATGTCATCAACTAACACACACTCTAGTCTTATGTGGTATTGTTGTCTATCAGTCTTCGACAGTAGCATCTGACTAGGGACATAAAGAGAATGTATATACCCTTAAATATATATGATCTCATTGTTTAGGTCCTCAACCCAAAGACATGCGTCATTGAGTAATATCATTCTCTAGACATTTATTATGTTGCATCATTATCTCACAATAGAATAAAATAGAATAAATTGGAAGATTATATTTATCATTAATCAAATCATTTACAAGATATTCCATTACAATCATCATATGATTGGCTCCCTGGGCATACATACAAACACATGGTACAGTGGAAATATGGTGTTTGAGTTTGAAGTTTGTCTTGGAAGCTTTCTCGCACTCAACTTTCCTATGTGGTATGTTTCTAGTGACTCTACACATCTACCATTTGTCTTTTGTTTGATCCCATGGCATGTGTTGTCTCCACCATGGTTGTAAAGCCCCTAACCTAGCTTAGTGTGTGAATGTTCTTGCTTTGCTTAATAATATGCTTCAACCTTAACCTAATCTCTTGAGAAGCCTTAATAACATGTGATAGTCTTATGTTTTCATTTTGGTCTTGTGTTTGAGATATGTATGCTTGTTTTGGACCAAGTTGCAACTTTCCCATGTTGAGGGTCTATCTTGGAATTTATCACATGTAGGTTGTGCTTCTTTTTCTTGGGCATCATGAGAGAGAAAGTGATTCTATGGGGCACCTTGTTTGGGCCTTGGTTAATGAAGTGAAACCTTGATGTGATATTAGGGTTTGCATGGCTATGCATGAGTTGCATGGATGATGGTAGTGACCATGTGTTTGTTTCTTGAGTGTCGACCAATGTAGCAACCTTGTGTTGAGTCTTGGGAAGTGTTTTGACTGCTACACTGAGTCTTGGATGGTTTGCTTCGACCCAATGCCTTGGGCATGTGTTTGGGTCGCTAGGGTTTTTCCTTGATGAGGTGTTGCGACCGCAACACTCTTGGTTTGCTTTTGTTGCGGTCGACACTAGAGTTTTGAAGTGTGTTGTGCTTTGACCATGTTGAGTTTTGGAAGCAAGTGGTCACTACACCACTTTGGTTTTAATGTTTCTTTTGCATGTTAACATGCATGGCCGATCCTTGGTGGGACAAGTGTCTTTTTGGTGACCTAACATCTTGATGCCTCATATCTTACCTCCCTCCTACCTCATATGTATATTATCTCTCTCTTTTACATGCAAGAAATCCTTTTAGCTCTCTCTCCTTCCCCCTTCTATCTTGGTTGACCTTGAATCTTGGTGAAGCTTGAGAGGGCTAATCTTGGAGCTTTGGTGGTCGATCATCCTTGCATGTGGTGATCTTGAGCTTGATCATCTTCTTTGTGGTGATCCTAGTGATTATCTTCTTGGTAAGTGGCTTTATTACCATGATCTCATTTCTTTTGCACCTTATATCTTCCTTCTTGGCCTTGAGACTATCGATCTACTCAGTGGTCATATTGAGGGAAAATTCTCTTCACAAGGGTCAGAGACTATGGTTTGACCATGGTGTTACCCAAGTGATATGAAGCTTTCTTCTCTTTCTCCTTTCTTCTCTCTTGTTTGGCCTTGGGTTTTGTAAGGAGTGGGACCCAATAGGGGATCCACTCCCTACTAGAAAAGAAAAGGCCACATCCCTTGAAACAAATACCAGTGAAAAGTTTTCACCAAAGGGATGTGTACCAATACTTTCTTCATGTATGTATCATAGTACCAAAAATATAGCAGCAGAATAAGAAAGTTCTAACTATTACAAAGTGTGTTATCATTATACATCACTTCACCACACATGGGTGTCAAAAAGGAAATATAATTATATAAGCCAAAGATCAAGCTGAGAGTCATCTAACCACCTCTTCAAAGTCTCCCAAAAGCTCATCTACAATGTTGAAGTCCAAGTCCTCCTTGCTTTACCTGGGGTTGGAAGCATACCCCACAAAATAAGAGAAGAAAGAGAAACATCAGCAAAAGCTAGTATGTGCATACTAAAATAGGAAATTAAGCAATATATGAAAAAAAAGGATATCAATTATAAATGCTTCCCATAGAAGAGGAAAGTACTACCCAAAGGAGCATAAAAGAAAAGAACATTCATATCATGATGAAAGCAAAATATAAGTTCAAAGCATACATGTGTTTCACTTGTGACAAAACTAGAATAATATATCATGTAGGTAGGAAATACACATCTAATAAAAATATAGAGAGAGAAGGGTCTTGTATACATATGCTCTATAATAGGGTGGTGGCAGGGTCTGTCAACATCTGCCTAGTAGGAATTTTCACATCTTCCAATATATATAAAAATATGTAGGGATTTTCACATCTGCATTCATATGTGGGAATTTTCACATCCACATAAATTCACATACAACATTATACTAGTAGTCATCACATGATGCATAACAAGGATAAACAAGAAATATGAAATAAAAAATTTCCAACAAAGTGTGCTACATATACAACCACTACCATGGTGGGAAAAGATGCACAAAACATCCACTACAAGATGGGCATAAACATCCACATCAATGCGGGCACAAAGCACAAGATAAGAGTCCAAGAGAATATACAAGGTCATAATTATAATCTAGTTCATAAGAACCATGATATCAAAAGAATAGAGCATTGTGCAGGATAATGTCCATAGGACCAAGAGTAAGACAAAAATAGGTTAATTTCCCAATATATATACATCATACATTTAGAGTGAAGAATTAGAAATTTTTAATATAAAAATAATGCGGGATGCAATCATACCTCAACTTCAGAGTCTATACAGTCCAAAGTCCAATATAAGTCTAAGCCTAGGCCTCCAAAGAACCTATAGGGAAGGTTCACATGTCCAAGTAGCAAGGTCCCCAGTCTTAGAGAGGTTAGTCTCTCCAACAAAGCTACTATCTTGAGCAAGAAGCACCTTCTCCACTTTAGAGGTGAAAAACCCTAACAAAACAATATGGAGATGAGGTGTTTAAGCTCTCTTGGTGGGATTTCAACATTGAAGACCATGGCTTTGACCTGGAGGAAGGTTTAAGAAAGAGGAAGAACAGGAAAAATGAAGAAGAAAGAGAGAAAATCACTTGCCTTGGTTAAAAACCCTAGAAGAGGACCTTGGAAACCCTAGGTAGGGCTAGATGGAACTCTAGGAGACCTTTTTCTTAATAAGGGGGAACATCTAGCCCCTTAGACCACCTAGGTCTGTAGAAAAATAGATAAAGATAGGTACTCTAAGTTAGAGGAAGAGGGAGTGAGAAATGATTTCGAATTGGAGCTAGGAAGGGGTAAATATAGCTTCATGGATAAGGAAGGGGTCAAGCATGAGGTGTACATGGAGTTTTCCATGTGTCAATAGCCTAGGTATTCTATATCCATGCATCACCTCCCTCAGTTGCTACCCACATTTTCTCTCTTTTATTCATATCCTTATACTTATCTTTATCTTTATCCTTATATGTATCTTTATCCTTATATTGACCTTTATCCTTATCGTTATCCTTATCTTGATCTTTATCGTTGTCCTTGAAGAGAAATACTTCCAAACCAAGTATAACCAAGATCCCCAAAGCCCAAAAAATTCGAGAATGATAAGGAAACCTATAAGGACCACAATGCTTGTGACAATTTACAAATAAAACCTCCCAATTTGGTAAATTGCAGAAAAGTCCAGAATGTACCTAAAATTACATAACTTGCACAAACAACATCCAAATTGGACCAAAATTTATCCATAAGTTATCTTTGATGTGTTGAATATGAATTTGCCATTATTTCCATATTTTTAAGTTATATAATAACATTATTCATTACTTATGCCTTATACTCATTCTCTCTCCTAAACTTATCCTAATATTTCAAGGTTGTCCAAATTAAATGAAATTTGACATGTAGGCTAATTTTGATATGTAGATTTTGAATTTGAAGTTTGTTTCTACTTTTGAGACTTATTTTTATGAGATATGTCATATGGCCCATTAACGGCCCATTATCTAAATTGTTCATCCAATTAAGTTTCTTATCTTCATATTACCACCAAAATGAGTTATGTGGCAAATTTTATGTATCCATTATAAACCTAAGATTAATGTTAGAACATTATGTTACATTAAGGTGATCTATACATGCATTAGCTCATTGGGGTTATGCTAAACATCTGTTTAGGTCTAACCTTCAACCTTGTTTGGCTAAGTCCAAAATGTCAACTTCTGAGGTAGGGTATGAGATCTAGTATGTTACAACACACCACCCCTTAAAGGGATTTCATCCTCAAAATCAAAACATCCATATAAAATCGACTATTATTCACCACCCCTTAAAGGATTCATCCTATTAAGCCAAAACTACTCTTTACTAGTTAAAAGGTCTGACCTACGAAGTGAAACTAATCTAGAGGTAAAACATTGAGTGTAACTAAACCATGTACAAGATCCATCAGGCTTTATTGTGCACTCTGATCTCTTACTTAACACCAAACTTCAAAGTCTAGGTTATTGGGATAACTATCCAAACATGTGGTTCTATGGGACATAAGGGAACTATATTGGGCATCCATCCTCAAACACGTCATTACACTTGGGAGACTAGATCAACATATTAAGGTCAATAAAGATATATCACATAGATGTGTAGGGATATTATTGCCTAAAAGCATGCTATTCTAGACAATCCATATCGGCTCAGGCCAGGCCAACATCATATGGATTTGGGAGTCCTCGTAAACCAAGATAGTGGCATGGAGAAAAATCTATCTAGCCCCCAAACCCTGATCCTTTCTACTAGAAAAGAAAAGGCCACATCCCTTGAAACAAATACCACAAAAAAAATTCACCAAAGGGATGTGTACCAATACTTTCTAGATGTATGTATCGTAGTACCAAATATATAGAAATGGAATAAGAAAGTTCTAACTATTACAAAGCTTGCTATCATTATACATCACTTCACCACACATGGGTGTCAAAAAGGAAATCTAATCATATAAGCCAAAGATCAAGCTGAGGGTCATCTAACCACCTCTTCAAAATATCCCAAAAGCTCATCTACAATGTTGAAGTCAAAGTCCTCCTTGCTTTACCTGGGGTTGGAAGCATACTCCACAATAAGAAGAGAAGAAAGAGAAACATCAGCAAAAGCTGGTATGTGCATACTAAAATAGGAAATTGAGCAATATATGAAAATAAGGATATCAATTATAAATGCTTCCCATAGAAGAGGAAAGTACTACCCAAAGGATCATAAAAGAAAAGAACATTCATATCATGATGAAATAAAAATGTAAGTTCAAAGCATCCATGTGTTTCACCTGTGACAAAACTAGAATAATATATCATGTATGTAGGAAATACAAATCTACCAAAAATGTAGAGCGAGCAGGGTCTTGTATACATATGCTCTACAATAGGGTGGTGGCAGGGTCTGTCAACGTCTACCTAGTAGGAATTTTCACATCTGCCAATATATATATACATATACAGGGATTTTCACATCTACATTCATATGTGGGAATTTTCACATCCACATAAATTCACATACAACATTATACTAGTAGTCATCACATGATGCATAACAAGGATAAATAAGAGATATGAAATAAAAAATGTCCAAAAAATTGTGCTACATATACATCTACTACCATGGTGGGAAAAGAAGCACAAAACATCCACTACAAGATGGGCATAAACATCCACATCAATGCGGGCACAAAGCACAAGATAAGAGTCCAAGAGAATATACAAGGTCATAATAATAATCTAGTTCATAAGAACCATGATATCAAAAGAATAGTGAATTGTACAGGATAATGTCCATAGGACCAAGAGCAAGACAAAAATAGTTTAATTTCTCAACATAGAGGAATATGGGATACATCATACATTTAGAGTGAAGAATTAGAAATTGCTCAATATAGAAATAATGTGGGATGCAATCATACCTCAACTTCAGAGTCTACACAGTCAAAATTCCAATATAAGTCTAAGCCTAGGCCTCCAAAGGACCTCTAGGGAACGTGCACATGTCCAAGTAGCAAGGTATCTGAGCTTAGAGAGGTTAGTCTCTCCAACAAAGCTACTATCTTGAGTAAGAAGCACCTTCTCCACTTTAGAGGTGAAAAACCCTAACAAAAGAACATGGAGATGAGGTGTTTAAGGTATCTAGGTGGGTTTTAAACATGGAAGACCATGGATTCGACCTAGAGGAAGGTTGAAGGAAGAGGAAGAATAGGAAAAACAAAGAATAAAGAGAGAAAATCACTTGCCTTGGTTAAAAACCCTAGAAGAGGACCTTGGAAACCCTAGGTAGGGCTAGATGGAACTCTAGGAGACCTTCTTCTTAATAAGGGGAACATCTTGTCCCTTGGATCACCTAGTTCTGCAGAAAAATAGAGAAAGATAGTTAATCTAAGTTAGAGGAAAGAGGGAGTGAGAAATGATTTCAAATTGGAGCTAGGAAGGGGTATATATAGCTTCATGGATAAGGAAGGGGTCAAGCATGAGGTGTACATGGAGTTTTCCATGTGTCAATAGCCTAGGGATTCTATGTCCATGAAGAACCTCCCTCAGTTACTACCCACACTTTCTCTCTTTTATCTATATCCTTATCCTTATCTTTATCTTTATCCTTATCTTGACCTTTATCCTTATCCTTATCTTTATCTTTATCCTTATCTTGACCTTTATCCTTGTCCTTGAAGAGAAATACTTCAAAACCAAGTATAACTAGGAGCCCCAAAGCCCAAAAAATCGAGAATGATAAGGAAACCTATAAGGATCATAATTCTTGTGACAATTTACAAATAAAACCACCCAATTGGGTAAATTGCAGAAAAGTCCAGAATGTACCTAAAATTGCATAAATTACACAAACAACATCCAAATTGGACCAAAATTTATCCAAAAGTTATCTTTGATGTGTTGAATATGAATTTGCCATTATTTCCATATTTTGAAGTTATATAATCATGTTATTCATTACTTATGCCTTTTACTCATTCTCTCTCCTAAACTTATCCTAATATTTCAAGTTTGTCCAAATTAGATGAAATTTGACATGTAGGCTAATTTTGATAAGTAGATTTAGAATCTGAAGTTTTTTTTCTACTGTTGAGACTTCTTTTATGAGATATGTCATATGGCCCATTAACGACCCATTATCTAAATTATTCATCCAATTAAGTTTCTTATCTTCATATTACCACCAAAATGAGTTATGTGGCATATTTTATGTATCTATTATAAACCTAAGATTAATGTTAGAACATTAGGTTACATTAATGTGATCTATACATGCATTAGCTCATTGGGGTTATACTAAACATCTATTTTGGTCTAACCTTCAACCTTTTTTGGCTAAGTCCAAAATGTCAACTTTTGGGGTAGGGTCTGAGATCTAGTATGTTATAGGTTTTCATCCTCTTTCTTGAGATTTCCTTTGACCATGCTATTCTTCTCTTCTTGAGGTGATCTTGTGGTCGTGGAGTTGATCCAAGTTGGAGCTTATTTTCTCTCTTGGAGCTTGTGGCTTTGGAGCTTGTTCTTCTTCATAAGGCGGGCTATATACCTTTCCTCTCCTCTATTATTACACCAATATTTCTCTTGCATGTTGTTGTTCTATATCTAAAACATGATGTTGAGATGCTATCTGATGTTCTTATAATCTAGGGTTTATGATTTTGTAGTTTTCTTACACAGACTACCCTTTCTCCTAAACCCTAATTTCATTTACCCTATTTATAAGTGATGGAAATGTTGTGGTTGATGCTTATATCCTAGTGATGACTCATCATCTTGAGTTGCGGTTCGGTCAACATGTTTTGGGTGAGGTTTTGGACTGGTTTTTCATGAGGTTGAATCTTGGTTTTCTCTCTCTCTTAGTTCGGTTTCCTTGTTGTTAGTGATGTTGATAGTTTCTAGGGTTTGATGCTCATGTTTCCATGAGTTTGAGCATGGTGAGGTTTGGTCTTCTTAGTGCTTGGCACATGTTTTGTCCAAAATGCCTTGGTTGGTTTTGAGGTCGTAACCATCCCATGTTTTTCTTGGTCATTCCCCTCTTATGTCGATGAATGTTTGTGTTCTTGTTGTTGCCCCCGTAACACCAAGTTGAGGGGTTGATTGCTTGCTTTAGTTGGTGTTGGTCACTGCCCTAGTTTATCTCTTCAGTCAACATGGTTGCTTAGGTTTTGGGTCACTACTTGGATAATCCTAATCACCTTGGGTCACTACACTCTGTGTTTAGTTTGGTCGCAACAAGCTTGATGGTCGCTACCTATGCTGGTGTTGTTGTGGCTAAAGAACTTTGGTTTTTGTTGTGGTCGAAGAGCCTTAGATTTGGTTGATGATGTGTTACGATCACAACACATGTCCTGGTTGGTTTGGTCAACACACCAATGAGTGTATGGTCTCTACACTTGATGTTGCAGTCACAACAAGGTGTTAGCCACCTATGGTCTCTACACTTGTTTTCTTGTATTATCTAAACATAGTGTTGTTTGGATGATTGACTAATCATATTAGTAATAATGATGCTTAACCCTAAAAGTGATCCAAGAAAGTGGGATATGGTATGTCTCAGGTTTTAATGATGATTAATGACATGGAAAACCTAATCAGATATGTGTGAAACCCTAACCTAATTCTAGGGTATTCTATACTTGTTGAGCTTGCTTGAATGAACATGTGATTATGTTTTGTATCTCCTACTTGTGTAACTCTAACCTTGTAGGTGGAACTAAATAACATGGCTAGTGAATCATATGGTGTGATTGATGTGACATAGGGTGAATCATTATGATCCTTGTTAAGGTATGATGAGATAATAATGATGTGTTTTGGGTCTTATGACCTGGCAGATGCTTAATGCCTAAATAAGAGGTGATATCCTCTAGTAATGAGACAAGGGATTGCTATCCCCTAATGATGTGATAATGATGATGGCCTTGTGTTGCAGTGGTATCAAAAGATGTTGTGACAAGTTTATGCTTCTTACATTTTATATCTTCTGGAGTTGTAACACATTGTTAATTATGTAAAGTTTGTTTAGGGTTTGTACGTTGTAACTTGATTGATGCTAAAATATACTCAATCAGTCTAACTAATCAAATGAAACCCTAATCATGTAGTTGCCTTGTGCCATAGATCCATCTTCAGTGTTAGTACTTGCTGGATGGTGAAATGGGTTCTCCCTTAGTGGAAGCTCAGTCATATACTGTTGAGTATATGCATTTCACAAGATTGGATGCGGTCATACCCTAGCAGGAGAACAGTCGAGGCTGTATCTCAGCGATGTGATTTAGTATATGTATATGATGTGATTTTAGGATGGTTGCGGTCATACCTCAGTAGGAGTGTGGTTGCGGTCATGACTCAATTTTCACTAGTGTTGTGCATGTATACCATGGAAAACTAGGTTGTTTTGCAGTTGGACTTTATATGTCACTGTAGCAGAGTCAGACTGACCAAGGGTGTGGGACATCATAGGAGTCTAGCTCCTCTTATATGGCATTGATTTTGGCTTAGCATTGGTCAATTGGAGCATGAGTGGTATACTTCATCTCCTTAGGACATAATAAAAGAAGTAATACAGCCATGTAGTATACTTTCTTAGGGTTAAACATGATTCACATGGATGACCCTTTGTCTTATATATTGTACTGATTTCTTGAATTATAATGCAGTAAGAGAAATAAACTATTATACATGTTCTTCATATTCCTTATTAAAGTATAGAATGTTTTATCGCTCAGTTGTAGATACATGAATTTCTTAAACAATGTTAACTGCTTTATTCATATCATTTAACAGAATCTGCTCATCTTGATAATATGTTCTATCTTGCTACTTTTATCTATCGATGCTTATAAAAAATGTTGCAGAGAGTTATATCTCTTGCTGGGACATTGGTCTCACTCTATGGGTTTCCAATATTTTAGGTGCTCGTGCACAACGAGGTAGAGATCGTGCAATTGAGGTTGAGAAGCAAGAAGAACAGTAGATGTTGAAGGTTGGGCATGATGCTAATGTTTTATAGTAGAGTCCTATGTGTCATCCCTGTACTCTCAGGTCCTTGGAGGTGTTATGTAGACTGTATATATCATTATGAAGTTTTGCCAATAGGGCATGGTTGTACAGACATGGCTTGTATATGTGAACATGTTGTTATATGTAACATGTTTGTGGCATGATGGCAACTGAATAGTGATGTGTACATCTTTATGACATATTATGTAATACATGTGCCAATGTTTAAGTACTTATATGTGATATGTTATAGCTTGAGATGTTGTGATGTGATCGGTTTTAATTTATTGTGTTTTCTAGTAAACTGGTTTATTAGTTATAACCTTGCTTTGTGTGGTGATGGGCGTCACAATGGTTTCTTCCCCTAGTTCAAGGCTATTAGTCTGCAAGAGAGCATTTCAAGCCTTCTCCCAGGTTTTGCCATGCATTTTTTTGAGGGTTTTGTGTTTCCTATCTGATGGGATCAAAACCAACAATCTTATCATTAGCATGTTCATGTTCTTCTGAACAAGAAGAAATAGTTGGGGAAGATAGATGATTGGTACTTTACATGTTTAACCCTATCTTTGATTTGTTTTGTCATGCGGCCATGGAATTTTATGTCTTCCACCTGTTTCATTCTAATTTCATCATACGTGTTGGTGTGTATGCCCATAGAGACAATCATATGATATTTGTAATGACATAATCTGTAAATGATTTGATTAATTAATAAAGGTAAGTTTCCAATTTATTCTGTTTAATTTAGTTATGAATAATGATGTAGCATTATAAGTGTGTAGAAAATAATGTTGACTGAATGACGTATGTTTTCAAGTACAAGACTTGAATGATGAGATCATAAAAATGTTAAGAGTATACATTTACATTCTCATTATGTACCAGATCATTTGTTATTGTGGAAGGTTGATAGACAACGGTAACACATAAGATCTAAGTGTGAGTCGGTTGATGGTTGTTACAACCCCAACTTTTGGGTTCATTTGGTGAGAAATGTGATTTCTCATATTAAAGATATTTGAACAAATAAAGATATAATTTGTTTTGAATAAGTGGATTTTGTTTACAATAGCCTTGATGTTTGTTTTGTGGGCTTTATTGGCTATTGGGCCCAATAATAAGGAAGAGACAAAAGGAACTCCATTATTAATAAAACATGGAGAAAAGAAAAATGTAGAAACCTATAGAAGGCAAATCCAAAGAGGGATTTCGTGCCTCTTGGGTTCCTTGGGTTCCAAGGAGTCCAAAGTTGCATAGAGAATGCAATAAGAAAAGAAAAGATCAATGAAATATTTCTTTGTTGAGAAAGAAATTGAAAACAATGATAAAATGTGGGAAATAAGTGGAAAGAGTTATAATTGAGTTATCCTTGGTGGATTTTTGTATCCCAAGGATTACTAATGTTAAAAGGAACGCCAATGAGGAAAACAAAAAGAATGATAAAGAGAAATCCTCAAAAAGAGATATTTTAATAAGAAATAAACAAGATAATGAGAAATAATGGACATAGATGCATCTAGAAGGATAATAAGTATCATTAAAAAGGAATTTCGAAATATTAGAGTTTCTTGGGATCCAAGGGGTCCCAATGAAGAAAAAGAAAGAGGAAAGACAAATAAAATAAAATAAGAGGATAATGTGATACATAATTAATGACTTTTTGATAATATCAAAAAGTGATGTTATTTGCTTAAAAATAAAATATAATTTCGTGGCTAGTAGATTTAAAGACAAGCACAAGGAAGACAAAAAGAGACAATTTTCATATTTCTAATTATCCATGGAATAAAAGTATATCAAAGGAATAAGTTAGGAGAGAGAATATTTCTTCTCAATGAAGGAATAGGTTTCCTTTAAGAGTGAGACTTGTTTCCTCTTGGATGAATGTCTTTGGGCATGGATACCCTCCCCTATATAAGGGGTAAGACCTAGGGTCGAGTCCAGAGAGATCCCATGCACCCCTCTCTCCCTTCTTCTTTTTTCTTGCACGTAAAACCCTAATGAGGGCATAGTTCTACCCATAGATAAATGGGAGGGTTTGTATGTAGTCTTGATGGAAGCAGGATGCACCCACGACGATCGTGGAGTGATCGGCCATCATCTCCTTGCTCCTATCCTTGCACAACACCTATAGGAGGGTTGTAAACACGCCAGAGATCGCAGGCTTGATGTTCAAGGAACTAGCCATCCCGACCGTGTTTTGTGGCATGGTTGCATGCGGCAGGGAATGTCGGAGGTAGGGCGTCCACTTCCAATGAGGATCGCATCCCAGGAAGAGAGGGAGAGCCCACGCCAGGCTGCCGACGGCAGCTGCTAGGGCTGGCTGGAGGTGGAAGATGACCCTTTGGGTCATTGGATGAGTTTGCCCCTCTACGGGCTCAAGGAGCTGTAACTTACCCAAAGGCAAAATCGATAATTGGTTATGTTTTCCAAACCAGCGAGCAATTGCATGGGAACATGGTGACGTGGTGCTCTCTGATTGACCCAAGTAAGGTTTTATTACAAAAATCATATCTCCTTAATAGTAGCTCAGATGAATATGCATAAAATATGAAAGTTGCTCAGAAAAATGAGGGGAATCCAATAAAAAATATAATTAAAGCCTAATTCTGAGTGCAATTCAAAAAGTGTGTAAAGACGATATCTTTAATGGTTTAATTAATGCAAAACCCAAATCTTTGGTGATTAATGATTTGGGGAAGGGTTAAATGGGTGTCTAAAGTTGATATTAACCTATTAATTATAAAAAGGTACATTAATAACAAAAAGGATGAACTTTACATGTAATTAGTTTAATTAAGAGTTTCATGTGCATAAATATGCTTTAATGGGCCTTGAAACCCTAGTATTAGTGAATGAGATTGATAATGGCTTTAATTGATCAATTTCATGATTAAAGTCGAGCTATGATAATTTTAAGCCTTTTAAAGTATAAAAGTTCCTAATTATGGATAAATGCCTTAATGTAGTAATTTGGGTTTTCTAATGGATAAAGGTAGAATTAATGGCAAATCGAGTTCATATGTGACTTAGACCATAATGAACTATGAATTGATGATAAATGAGCATAATGATCTTGTCATGTATTAAAAGGATAAAAATGGTAGCTTTGATGTAAAATCAATTAATGGACTTAATTGATGTTTAATTGTGCCTTAAATCGAAATTAGGGTTATATGTTGTTAAAAGATAACCTTAATATCTTCTGTGAAGAATAGAGGAGATAAGTAGGGTTTATGAGTAATTAGGGTATAAAATAGTAACAGATGAAGGGAAACCCTAATTGCAATGGAAACCCTAAAAGTGGACTAGAAACCCTAGGAAGCGAGCTAGGTTTAATAGATCTTGATGGCATGATCAGTAATAGGGAATTGCATGCATTTTAGGATCGTGTTGTATGTGCTTGCTTGCTTGGATTTCTTACTTGCATGGAATATTTCTATCTCAAATCATCAGATTAGGTATGTGGTTACGCTTATGAATATCTCGAATTAGTTTTTTGAGGATTTCTGGAATTTTCATCGGTGACTTGAATTAAAATGTTGGATGAATTTAATTCATGCAAACTATAATGTGGATATTACTATAACTTAAGATATGTGCCTACTAGCTCTGATTCTAGTCCCCTTTGTGGCTTAATGGTTTGACCTAGTACATGGCTACCTATGGATTAGGTCCATCAGCTCATTGGATGACTTAGTACATGGCTACCAATGGGGTAGGTCCATCAAGTCACCTTGAGTTAGGGATTGGGCTACCTTTGGGTAGGGCCATGTGACTCTATAACCCTAAGTATTGGCTACCTGTGAGGTAGGTCCATGGGGTTAAGGATCTACCATAGAGAGAGGTAGTATTCAAGTCCACTGTAGGGACAACACAGAGATAGGGGATATGTAAGGATTGAGTAGTATTGCTTAAGACATAATCTTGGTTGTTAAATAATAATTGGCTGATTACATTATTATCATAGTTGCACGATTATTGTTTCCCCCACATACCAACTTCATGCTGACCGATGTTTTGTTTGTCGACATTTTAGGTACCAGTGAAAGGAACAAACACTAAAGTGGCATATGTGGAATTAAATATGATTTAAAGTTCACAGGAGGATTAGTTAGAATAGACTCCATGCAGATAGAAGTAGATATCCAAGTTTTTGAAAAATAAGGTATGCAAAGTTAAATTTTATTACAACTTTTCAGTTTAGTTAGTAGAATTTGACAATTGTTATTGTTAATTTGTCGAACCTTTGATCCGGAAATTGGGATAACAGCTCTGACCTCTTGGTCTCCCTTAATTGGGGGTTACTGGGAGGCGGGGTCATTACATTTGGTATTAGAGCATAGGTTCCTCATTTAATCTTTAATAATTATTAAATTTTACAAACTCTATATAACCCAAGGGAGTTATTAGAGGATTTTCCAAAAGACAGAGGTGTCTAGAAATGGATCACGTCTGGGGGCTGGCAATATTTTCCTCCACACCGCTAGTCTGAATACGAGGACTCCCAAATTGTGTGACTGCCTGGCCGATGTCTCAGGATTTGACTCGAAATAAGATATCTTTAGGACTCTCTCATCTTGTTCATATCTTCTCAACTCAAATGTTGTTAAGGATTATAAGGTTTAGGGTTTTCTCTCTTTTCCTCACCCTCTTGAGGTATGGGTAAGATTGATAAGGTTTAAGGAATCCTCCACCAAATTAATAAAAAGCATGTAATGGACATAAGCTTAATAGATTAGGCATAAAAGAATAGATACATGCTTAGGTCGTATGACATAAGTTGTCATGCCCTCAAGAGAGACATGAGGCTAGAACTTCTTGTCAGGAGGATAAGTAAAGAGAGTTAGTCTTGGAGGTAGAGACCTCCATTAAAAGTGGAGACCTGGCACATCCTCTGAGGATGATGTTAACCCTAACCCTAAGTGAAGGTTAGAGAGAGATGTCGGGATAAGTTAGATGTCATGGTAGAACAGGTGTTTGGATGGACATGCCTTGGATTCCATATGAGCCATGAGAGGTTGGATGACCTAGTGTCTTTGGCGACCCAACCCTGGAAAGGGTCATGCATGTTAGAGAGAAGGATAGCTCCTTCATTGATGAGGTTTGAGAAGAACCTATGGAACCCCATTGTATTATTTGTGCATGGCATAGTAGGCACCCAGAATACATTAGTAGTGCGAGCAGTAGGTTGAAACCCTGGCCAAGGGCGTATGTTGGAAAGATGATGAGATAAGCATAAAGGGCTAGGGATAACCTTGAGCAAACATAAGTTGGAGCATAGGCTTCACCATGTAAGGGTATGCTTGTGAGCTAGATCCATCTTCATGGAGAGAGGACCATTAGTATAAGGCTGGTTGTGGAGTTAGCTCTAGAGAGAGAGAGCAGGACCCAAGAAAGAAGGTTGGAAGCCTAGACTCCAGGAAAAGTGGGGAGTTGAGGATGATGTGACCTAAGTGGATGATAGTGGTTGCCTCATGCTTGACCCCTGGAGGCTGATGATGTCCTGGTTGCCATGAGAGGAACCAAACCCTAGAGAGAGGATGAGTCTGCTGGTACCTTTGTACCTATGATATAGATGAGAAGAAGAGTTCCTTAGACCTAGAGAGGTTTAGTAACAGGTTGTGAGGCCTTGTACCTTGTTGATTATCCTTGAGGAGGACTCAACTCTGAAGTGTTGCTCGAGTAGAAGGATTACGGGAAGTGCATGTCATACCCTGTACCTATTTGGTTGTGGTTAAGAGGTTGAGCAGACATTTGGACATCAAAGAAATGAAGCTAGGGTTCTTAGGCCTAGGAGGGGAAGTGGTGTACCTGATGCTCATGATGAGATTTGAGTTTCTATAGATTCGAGCATGGTACTCCTCATGGTTAGAGGAGAGGGAACCCCTTAAGTTTAAAGGTATGTTTGATGAACCCCTCACAGCTAAGTGGATGACATGGGAAGGTATGGTCGTGATCCAATGTTGAGGATGAGAACAAGTATGACCTAACATGGTTTAGTAGGTGGTCTGCTTGTGCTTTAGTAGCTGATGGGTTAAGCATGCTCATGTGAATATAAACCCTAAGGATGTTTATGACCTTGTTGTCAAGAGTTGTAGTTTCCTCCCATCCCAGAAGAGGGACCCTTTGGTAGGGTGTATACCAGTTTAGTGGGTTTTGAGGAAACCTAAAGAGGTCTCATAGGATCTTGGGAAGCTAAGTGAAAAGTACATGGTATGAGAATGAACATGTATACCCATAGATAACCATCTGTAAAGTGCATATGGATGTGTTACCATGGAGGTAATCGGTATGGGGCCTGGACAAGGTAGGTAGGTTTCCATGACCCCTATGAAAGGATGAAAGTCAGCTCATGAATGCAGAGAGAAATGATGAAGGCTTGGGTAAGGTTCTAAGTTGAACATGTACTATGTTAGAATCCTAAGTCTATCCGAGGGTCAGGTAGGGATAAGACCGATGGAAGTAGGAGTTGCCTAATTCCCTAGTTGCACCTGACCATAGGGTCGGGAGGTAACAACTATCATTGTCTGAGGGTCGTGGGTTAGGAGATTGATCACCTTCATGAACTCATGGGACCCAAAGGGAAGATGAGTAGGGCACTCTCTAGATACATAAGGGAAGAGGGATGACCCCAAAAGTGTCGACACCTTATAGACCCAGAGGAGATGACCAAGGATTGTGTGTGGACCCAAGTAAGTTCGAGATCAGTTTTTTTTCCTAGGAGCAACTTTGATATCGAGATGATTGTGATGTAGAGACATAAGTGGCACATTTCAACGTAGATTTAAAGGTGTACTGGCAAGGTGGGATGTACCATATCTACTCTTGGAATAGGAAGAACTCTGTATTTGGACTACAGCCAAATTCTTATTACCTCTTGTTATGGGAGTGAGAGATAGGACAATATGCATGCCATACACCAAGGATAAAAGGTGATGTGAGTTGGAATGTTTCCATGAGGTATGAGGACAAAGATGATAACATACCATGGTGGAGTGGATGATACATGGATGGTTTAAAAACACCAAGAGGAATAAGGTAGTCATCTTATGAGGATGTTTTTATCATGAGGTATGAGTCATACAAGTTTGAGTTTTGAAAAACCAAGAGAATAAGCTCAGAGTTTTCTTGATGAAGATAGACTTAGAGTTGTAGAATACATGGAGGTGTATGTATTCAACATTACCCAATACCTAAGGATGTGAAGTGGTAATGGATGCTCTGGATGAGATATAGCCACCTAGTTTAGATGGAGGCTAGAAGAGATTGATAGGATAAACCCCAGTTGGAAAAAGAGATATGTTTGGCTAACATTCAGATGGAACAAGATCTGTTGAACAAGTAAGTGGCTTCTTGGTTAGCCAGTCTAGGCCTTGATGCAATAAAAGGATGGTTATAGAACCTCAGATGCACTTCTCTGGAAAAGAACGTGATGAAACCCTGATTAGAGTGGTTTAGGGTTTCAGAGGAATCAATCTTAAGGAATCATGACAATACAGGAGATCATGATTTTAAGATCACCATACACCGTACTACAAAAATAGTAAGTGACAGTAGTACTTTGGATAAAGTTGCATGTGGCATGTGTCCATGCAAACCAGGAGGTGAAGGACGAACATCAGTAACCCAGTGCATTGATATAAAGTATTAAGAGTTCCCGAGAGGGAATGGGAGTTCATCACTATGGATGTTGTAAGTCTCCCCCAGACCAAGGAAGGTCGGGATTCAATAAGGGTTGTGGTGGGTCGCCTTACCTAGATGACATGAGAACGAAAGAGTATTGTCAAGGGACAGATTGGGTTGAACTACACATAAGAGAGATGGTTCAACTACACCATGATGCGAGTTCAAAAGTTCTTGAGTATGACCTAAAGGTTTACTTACATAAGGTGGAAGTAGGTACATGAAGAACTCGATGTTAGTACCGCTTATCACCCCTAACTAATGGTTAGTATGATCCAGACTAGAGGGATTGATGAGAGCATGTGTGCTCATTTAGGGTGATACATGGAGATAGTTCTTGTCTTCTATAAGATGTGATGATAACCACCATAGCCAGTATTAGGATGTAAAGAAGCTCTACAAGGGAGGTTGTGTCGGTCACCACTTCATTAAGATGATGTTGGTGAAGGGACCTCACGAAGGTCAAGAAAGGACCACAGTATGTGCAGATGAAGTTGCTTTGATCGTGTAATGGCTGAAAGGAGCCCAGAGACGACATGAGTTGTAAGCTGATGCAAAGTAGACTGGCATGCAGTTCACTGTGGGGGAATATGTGACATGAAAATCTGACACCTCTAAGTTATAGCTAAGAGTGTTGAGTCCCCGATGCATGGGTTCTTTTTTAGATGATTTGGTGGAGAAGGTTATGTTTGATCTTATCCCTCAGGATAAAGTATAAGGTGTGATGAGTTCCATGTGTCAAATTTAGAGCACTATGTGAGGTACCCAGGCCATGTGCTGAGCAAGGAACCTAGTGAGCCCCAAGAGAGGCTGAAATGACCTGAGTCACCTGTGAGGTTTATAGATGCCAAGGTGAAAGAACTCAAAGAAAAGAATATGTGATGATAAAGGTTCTTTGAAAGCACCATGGATAGGGCAAAGCCACATAAGGGCCAATGATGGACATGGAAAAGTTTTATCCTAAATTATTTGTTTGCTTGATGGAATTTTGAGGACAAAATTCCTATAAGAAGGGAAGGATGTTACAACCCCAACTTTTGGGTTCATTTGGTGAGAAATGTGATTTGTCATATTAAAGATATTTGAACAAATAAAGATATAATTTGTTTTGAATAAATGGATTTTGTTTACAATAGCCTTGATGTTTGTTTTGTGGGCTTTCTTGGCTATTGGGCCCAATAACAAGGAAGACACAAAAGGAACTCCATTATTAATAAGAAATGGAGAAAAGAAAAATGTAGAAACCTCTAGAAGGAAAATCCAAAGAGGGATTTTGTGCCTCTTGGGTTCCAAGGAGTCCAAAGTTGCATAGAGAATGCAATAAGAAAAGAAAAGATCAATTAAATATTTCTTTGTTGAGAAAGAAATTGAAAACAATGATAAAATGTGGGAAATAAGTGGAAAGAGGTATAATTGGGTTATCCTTGGTGGATTTTCATATCCCAAGGATTACTAATGTTAAAAGGAATTCCAATGAGGAAAACAAAAAGAAAGATAAAGAGAAATCCTCAAAAAGAGATATTTTAATAAGAAATAAACAAGATAATGAGAAATAATGGACATAGATGCATCTAGAAGGATAATAAGTATCCTTAAAAAGGAATTTCAAAATATTAGAGTTTCTTGGGATCCAAGGGGTCCCAATGAAGAAAAAGAAATAGGAAAGGCCAATAAAACAAAATAAGAGGACAATGTGATACATAATTAATGACTTTTTGATAATATCAAAAAGTGATGTTATTTGCTTAAAAATAAAATATAATTTCGTGGCTAGTACATTTAAAGCCAAGCACAAGGAAGACAAAAAGGGATAATTTTTGTATTTCTAATTATACATGGAATAAAAGTATATCAAAGGAATAAGTTAGGAGAGAGAATATTTATTCTCAATGAAGGAATAGGTTTCCTTTAAGAGTGGGACTTGTTTCCTCTTAGATGAACATCTTTGGGCATGGATACCCTCCCTATATAAGGAGTAAGACCTAGGGCCGAGTCCAGAGAGATCCCACACACCCCTCTCTCCCTTCTTCTTGTTTCTTGCATGTAAAACCCTAACGAGGGGATAGTTCTACCCATAGAGAAATGATAGGGTTTGTATGTAGTCTTGATGGAAGCAGGATGCACCCACGATGATCGTGGAGTGATCAGCCATCATCTCCTTGCTCCCGTCCTCGCACAACACCTGTAGGAAGGATGTAAAGCCGCCAGAGATCGCAGGCTTTCTGTTCATGGAATTGGCCATCCCAGCCATGTTTTGTGGTGTGGTTGCATGCGGCAGGGAATGTCGGAGGTAGGGCATCCACTTTCGGCGAGGATCACAGCCCAAGAAGAGAGGGAGAGCCCGTGCCAGGCTACCAACAGTGGCCACTAGGGCTGGCTGGAGGTGGAAGACGACCCTTTGGGTCATTGGACAAGTTTGCCCCTCTGTGGGCTGAAGTAGATGTAACTTACCCAAGGGAAAAATCGACAATTGGTTATGTTTTCCAAACCAGCAAGCAATTGCATGGGAACATGGCGATGTGGCGCTCTCTAATTGGCCCAAGTAAGGTTTTATTACAAAAATCATATCTCCTTAATAGTAGCTCGGATGAATATGCATAAAATATGAAAGTTGCTCAGAAAAATGAGGGGAATCTATTAAAAATATACTTGAAGCCTGATTCTAAGTGCAATTCAAAAAGTGTGTAAAGATGATATCTTTAATGGTTTAATTAATGAAAACCCCAAATCTTTGGTGATTAATGATTTGGGGAAGGGTTAAATGGGTGTCTAAAGTTGATATTAACATGTTAATTGTAAAAAGGTACATTAATAACAAAAAAGATGAACTTTGCACATAATTAGTTTAATTGAGAGTTTCATGTGCGTAAATATGCTTTAATGGGCCTTGAAACCCTAATATTAGTGAATGAGACTGTTAATGGCTTTAATTGATCAATTTCATGATTCAAGTTGAGATATGCTAATTTTAAGCTTTTTCAAGTATAAAAGTTCCTAATTATGGATAAATGCCTTAATGTAGTAATTAGGGTTTTCTAATGGATAAAGGTAGAATTAATGGCAAATCGAGTTCATATGTGACTTAGACCATAATGAAATATGAATTGATGATAAATGATGACGCAAGTGCACGCGTCAATGTAGTATAGGCCTTTGTGAGACCCAAGTCGAACTCAGGGACACTAAACTATCGGTGGACTACTACTAACTGTTCGCAATCAGCTAGACTGGTTAAAAGGTTTTAGGAGTTGATTAAAAAGAAAATAAAAATAAAAGAAAGCAAAGCAATCGATTAAATGTTGAGTTTAATCAATTTATATGGGAATCTTTAGGATTGAGGTTTTACCGTGGGTTCTCGTTGTATGACTTTCTATATAGTTAAACATGTTCATCTCTCAATCCAGGTAGTGGCCTGTAGTCAGAATTGTTCACTATCATGATACAATTCACTACCTAAATCTAGGTCGGTTCCACCGTCGTAGTAACCTATACCCTAAACTAGGTGCATTAGAATCGACCTCTGGGTTTCCACCATTAACCGTACATCACCTTGTTCAAGGAATTTATGAGTTAATGTGAATTTCATCTCTTTTCAACCGTTAATTCTTCTTTCAAAGCAATTAAATGCATTAAATTATCATTAGGGTGATCAAGCATAATGATATAATGGAGAAAACGAAATCATACCACGGATTTAAGAGATAAATTATGAATTACTATGATAAAAACGTCATACAATGATTACCCGGGCTACTCCCGGTCCTAAAGACAAAGGGCATTAGCCCCACATGTTCATCTCAGAGCAAGACATGATTGAAGAAGGGGAAACATGGAGAAAAACGTGGATGAAGTGATGTAAAGCCCTAACTGGAGAAGATCCAAGCATTCCTCAACGTAGAATGCGCAATATACAGCCTTTCGGCGGTGGAAAACATTTTCTTTGGCTCTCGGAACAGTCGGGGCGTGCTTCTGGGCTCCGTTCTCTTCTTCTCCTCTCCTCGTGATGTGTGCAGTGGCTAATGACGTGATAGATGACTCCTGGCCACCGTCATTAGGTATAAACACCAAGTTAGGTTGCCAAAATATCACCACCATTGGATTCGGGCCGATCTAAAACAAACATTAATCTGACCGCGTTGATACCATCGATGTGGGTCGATGGTATCGACCTCTCGCAATATTGGCAAGCCTTCCTTCTTTTCTGTCATTCCGCCTGATGCTGACTCGATACCATCAACACGGGTCGATGGTATCGACACCCTTAGGCGTCGATTTTGTCACCTTTCCGACACTGAAGCTGTGGAGCGTCGATAGTATCGATTATTGTAACGATAGTATCGATTGGCTGATCGCTGGCAACCTGAGGGTATCTCGCTACCATCGACTTCCCAGTCGATTGTATCAACTCTGCATGTCTCCTTGCGGCTGTCTTCCTGTGACTGTGTCGATACTATCGACGGATGTCGATGGTATCGACAACTGTATATATTCATTTTTCCTGAAATTGCAAGACAAAGCCAAATTAGCTGAAATAAAACTCATTATTATAATCGTTTATGATAAAAAAAGATAAAATATGGGAGATTTGATACTGAAAAGGAATATAGACTAGAGTAAGGAAATCATGCAATATTAACCACTAAAATGACCAATAAACACATAAAACACAAGCAAAACATGTCTATAAATGTGACTCAAAATCATCGTATCAAACTTCCCTAAGCTTGAACCTTGCTCATCCTCGAGCAACAAAACTCTAGAATATAATTGTGAGGGTCAACTAAAGAATAGATTATCACAAC
Organism: Alisma plantago-aquatica; assembly: GCA_963693085.1. Classification (NCBI taxonomy): domain Eukaryota; kingdom Viridiplantae; phylum Streptophyta; class Magnoliopsida; order Alismatales; family Alismataceae; genus Alisma; species Alisma plantago-aquatica. The sequence goes on along the minus strand of OY856411.1, from coordinate 1,236,617,400 downwards.
AGACTTCGCCATATGATCCCCGCCAGACATTCACATTCCGGCCCTCACTAACTACAGAATGATAATTACCCTCAAGGTGACAATGATCTTCCATAAAAGATATCTACCTCAAAATTTATGAATACTATCACATAAAGCAATTAACATAATAAAATCCTCTGGTCCAGACTCGGTGCATCTTGTGATCTTCTATCTACGTTGCTCGTCCTAACTACCATCTAGATGGAATCAGCTCTTCTGGTATTAATGAGTGAGGAGAATATCACGGTGGCCTACCACTTCGAGCAACGGGTGGATGGAATAGGTGGCTGTGGAAGAAATGGAAGAACAATACATTTTAACATGCACAAGAAACAATAATGACCGAAATGATGTGTATGCAAATGAAAATGCCCTAATGCCTACATATTGGGTAGGAATGATGCATGTTCCTACAATTCCACCTTATATGGGATCGAATGTGTAAAAACTACATTATGTGTTTCTTCTTCCTATTACATGGGTGAAACAAGCTCTTTTCTCCCTCTAAAATCAGCCTTTTCTTTCTTTCTGTTTTTTTTTCAAGCCCTTGTTCTCAAATTGCAACATGTACAATATTTTTCAAATTCCTATTTTGTTCTTTTTTTTTCTTTCGGGCTTCTTTCACATAACTATAATACTTAAGGCATTACACTATATTTCAGAGAGTATAGAACGAGTCACCTGCTTCTCTTATTTTTCAGAAGAAATAAGGCACATACTATATTACATGCTCAAAAGTATGTTCAAATGCAACTACATGAGATCAGTTATGCACAAGGATGACATGCACTCATGAATGTACGCATGCATGATTTATCTACAAAAAAAAATTATTTTCCAATTTTCATGCACAATCTACCTACAATGCAAGACTATGCAATCCTACCTAAATGTTATGCAATCAAAAGATGAAAACTGTAATGTGCTTCCAGTTCTTATGGTGGAGTATGAAAACAATGGGGTGGATAGATCACAAGATTAATTGACTGAACCTTTAGAAAACATTATGTGTCCCTCCTTACTGACCTATGTAATAATTAAGAGGTTTCTCTCTTTTATTTCAGATTAAGGTCTTATTATCATTTGGTTAGTTTAGGCTCAAACAACCAATTCTATCCACTCTTCATGAATCATAGGGATGTACAGTTGTGTTTTCCTGTTGTAAAGTTGACAAACCCAATTATTTTCTTAATTCATGTGATCAAGGTTGAACACACAAGCTTGCAAAAGCACTAAAAATTTCAAATTTACCCCTGATTCCCATGTACAAACACAGAGATGACACATGACATTAGACATCCACAATTACACTAGATAGAGTGTGGATCCTACAGAAAACTAAGAACTAAGAAAAATAAATGAAAAAAGACAAAGCAATAAATGATAAAAACTAAGAAAAATAAAGGATAGAAATTGTTCCAACTCCCCCCCAAGCTTGAATTCGACTATGGCCTCCTAGTAAAAAACAACCTTAAATGGTGGAATAGTGATACCAATCATTGGTCAGGTGGAGGTGGGTACTGCGGAGTTGTGGGATCCCAAGATGGGTACTGGCCTTGGAAACTCAGATCATACTGGGGCATCGGCGGAGGTTGAGGATACCCCCCAAAATAGTTCTAGCTCCAGTAGTTGTCATAGAAGGGATGTTGTTGCATCTCCATCCTATACAACCTGTCATGGATATTCTATTGGTTGGCGAGGAGGAGGTGCTCATTCTCATAAATAGCTTGCTGGTTCTCGAAAAGCCGGTTCGTGGTATCCTGAATACCGACGAAGGAAGTAGTATGTTGCTGCTGGGTCTGCTGAATCTCCTGCAGCATCGAGTACATCCCCTGCATCGAATAGACATCCTCTCCTTGATGAGAGGGTTGAGGTGGTAGAGGCTGTGAAGAGGATGATTCACCCGGGTGGAAGCGGGGAGGCTTCCGGGGTGCTACTCGTGCCCAAAGAGGAGTGAAAGCCTCCTCTTCCTCTTCATGCTCGTCGCCGTCATCATTGTTGTCATCATCACCGCCATCTTCATCAGAGTCCTCAATGGCAATGATAGGCCACCTAAAATGCTGAGCTCCCTCGATGTTGAAGATAGGGTCCGGAAGTGCACATTCTTGATATTCGTGATTGACATGGCAATGTGCTTAAGCCAAGCCATCACAGAGTAGGAGGAGGTTGGAGCGGTGCAGATGATGGAGGTTGACCTTGTTCCTATTGGAAAGTGGAGTAAGTTGGGAAAAGTCCAACCCAAGGTAGAGGGCCAACGGTGTGATGAGCCCTCCAAAGTGGATAGGAGCCTTCCGCATACTCCTCTTCACGGCCAACACGCACGTCAAAAAGAACGTGCCCTAGTTGCACTCCTCGTGCTTTAGCAATTTATATAGAAAGAATAAATTCGTCTCTTGGAATTTGCTAAGAGACAGATCGCCGCAAGCAAAAAGCGTCATACAGAGCATGCAATGCAGAATCCACACAAAAGGATGCTCAAAGTCGGCTACGACATCATTGTGGTAGCTCACAGACTTTCCGGGAGGCGTAGTCACCAACTGGGTGAAGATGTCATCGTAATCAGTCTGGTTGTCCGGCCTCCGGTGCTGGTAAGGGTCATGATACCAGTTATACACAGAATTGAACTGGGCGAGAGTGAGGGTGTAATTGTTGTTGTAGAGTCTGAAAGACACGCGCCCTTTCTTCCACTCCCTATCGGTTGCGATCAAGTCATTGGGCACGACATTGATATCCAATGATGCCATGAACTCCGCCACAAGTTCCTTATAAGTTGTCCACTTGCCGAAAAATGGTTGGCCATCCGCGTGGTACTCCATCTCGTCAGGCCTCCTACCCGTATGCTTTGCCTGTCCCTGCAGGACGTAGGCGAGATTGTCATTGAACCCCATGTCGCGGATCATTTCCCGATCGACGTAGCGGGTGGGTTCAATCTTCCTCTTGAGCAGTTCCTCATAAACCTTCCGGACCTCCGCGGAAGGATGAACAATCCTTAGATGAGGAATTGATCCAGGTGGCAGAGGAACGATGGTTGGGATCTCCATCGGAACTGCCCATGAAGAAGATGCTCCGTCTGTCTGCACCATTGTCACAGAGAAAAGAAAAGGATAGGAGATGGAGCTCGGTGAAGGTCGGAGATGATAATCTCCGCTCGGTGTAGGTCTCGATGAAGAGATTGCGATCCTTGGAAGCTCGTAGTAGGCCTCCGGTCGCACAGCAATGCTCAATGCACAACTAGAGGGAAGAAGCTCTAAAGGTGTGAAGAGAATTAACAATCAATCCCTCCTTTTATAACTATGTCTGTCACTACTGTGGACCCGTCGATACCATTGATGGGGTGTCGATGGTATCGACACCTGTAGCACAATCCGGGTTTCACGAGTATCGACGAATGTCGATAGCCTGATGTGGGGGCCCGGATCGATGACACGTCGATACCATCGATGGGTGTCGATGGTATCGACCCATCCCATAGATCGACTTCCTTGATGTAGCGATCACTGTTAATTTCCTCTCGCGGATTGGTGACATGTCGCGTCGATACCATCGACGTGGGTCGATGGTATCGACTCTTTGTAGGTCAAACACCCTCGCGAGGCCCAACCGCAACTTTCTTCCTGTTGCCGGGTCGATACCATCGACAAGCCCGTCGATGGTATCGACTTCACTGAGACAAAATTGTTTGTAAATCTTCAGGGATCTCACAAGTATCGACACCCATGTCGATACTATCGACCCCAATCTAGTGATTACTTCAGCGTCACTGATGGTAGGTCGATACCATCGATGAGGCCGTCGATGGTATCGACTCAGAAAAATTTCTGTAGTCACCTAACTGTACCCATGTCGCTACCATCGACACAATGGTCAATGGTATCGACTCTGCCTCAGCCCTGCACACTGAACAAACGATCAAGGTACCATTTTTACACTAAAAACAAAATTAAACCAAACTAACATGTAAATGTGAACAAAAATAGACAAAATTACCAATGGTTGGGTTGCCTCCCAACAAGCGCCCTTATTTAACATCTTAGGCTAGACAAAATCAAGATTATCATGCATCCTTAAGTGCTATGAGTTTGACCTCATGCACTTTCCTCGTGTAATCCTCACCAAAGTACAACTTCAACCTCTATCCATTGACCAAAAATATCGTCTCCCCATCACGCACCATGATGGCACCATGTGGCCGTACCTCCTCCACGATGAAAGGTCCACTCCACCGGGATTTCAATTTCCTGGGATGCAACTTCAACCTTGAGTTGAACAATAGCACACGATCTCCCTTCTTGAAGACACGCAATTGAATGTGTCAATCGTGGATCAGCTTTGTTCTTTCCTTGTAAATCCTCGAGCTTTCATAGGCATTCATCCTCAGCTCATCTAGCTCATTTAGCTCTAGCAAGCGTTTCTTCCCTGCCTCATCATAATTCAAGTTCATCTTCCTTAGCGCCCAGTGCGCCTTATGCTCTAACTCAACCGACAAATGGCAGGCCCACCCATAAGCCAACCTAAAAGGCGTAGTGCCTATAGGTGTCTTAAACTCCGTCCTATACGCCCATAAAGCATCCAGTAGCAAAGTACTCCAGTTCTTTCTTGTCGAAGCCACTATGCGCTCCAAGATTTTCTTAATTTCTCTATTGGACACTTCGACCTACCCTTGTGTCTGCGGGTGGTACGGGGTACCAATATTGTGCTTTACCCCATACTTTCTCAACAACGCAACAAACTTTTGATTTCTGAAATGGGTACCTCCATCGCTGATAATCATCCTTGGTACACCAAATATGCAAAAAATGTATTCTTTTACAAACTTACACACTACAGCAGCATCATTAGTCCTTGTGGGTATTGCCTCTATCCACTTCGATACATAATCAATAGCCAATAAAATGTACAAATTAGAGCTCGAGGACACAAAGGGTCCCATAAAATCAAAACCCCACATATCAAACACCTCAACTTCTTGAAACACGTTGAGGGGCATCTCCTGTCGCTTTGAAATATTACCTTCCCTTTGACAGGAATCGCAGCGTCGCACATAATCATATGCGTCCTGGAATAGTGTAGGCCAATAAAGGCCGCTCTCAAGCACCTTGGCAACCGTTCTGGAACTAGCATGGTGGCCACCAGTCGGTAGAGTATGGCAATGATGGAGTACATTGTCTTATTCTATCTCCGGTACACACCTACGCAAAACTCCATCCCTGCATTGCTTCAACAAAATGGGGTCATCCCAGAAATAATATCTCAAAGAATGGAAAATTTTCTTTTTCTCTTGATATGTCCAATCATCTGGGATAACTTTACAAGCAAGATAATTAACAATATAAGAAAACCATGGATCCTAGGATTTTATAGAAAGGATCTGCTCATCAGGGAATGTATCGGTAATGGGAATATTAATGTCCTTCTCATCTACCCGTTCCAACCTAGACAAATGATCCGCAACCACATTCTATATTCCCGCCTTATCTTTAATTTCAATGTCAAATTCTTGTAACAACAAGATCCACCTAATCAATCTAGGTTTGGCATCTTTCTTTTCCATCAAATACTTTATGGCGGTGTGGTCCGTCCATACCACTACTTTTGACCCTACAAGATATTGCCGAAAATTTTCAAATGCAAAAATGACGGTGAGAAGTTCTTTTTCAGTTGTAGTGTAATTAAGTTGTGCGTCATTTAAAGTTTTGGATACATAGAAAATCACAACGGGTTTGTTTTCAACACGTTGTCCTAGAATGGCCCCTACTGCGAAATCTGAAGCATCACACATTAATTCAAATGGCTTTGTCCAATCTGGTGTTTACACCACCGGTGTAGAAATTAATTTCTCTTTGAGCACATTGAAAGCATGCAAACATTTTTCATTAAAATCAAACACCACATCTTTCTCCAACAGTTTAGATAATGGTTCAGCGATTTTTGAAAAATCTTTAATAAACCGGCGATAAAATCCCGCGTGACCGAGAAAACTCCTTACCCCTTTAACCATATTTGGGGGGGGGTAATTTGGAAATCACCTCAATCTTAACTGGATCTACCTCAAACCCCTTGCTAGACACTTTATGTCCAAGCGCAATCCCTTCACTAACCATCATATGGCATTTCTCCCAGTTGAGAACTAAATGTGTGTCCTCACATCGTTGTAAAACTTTATCCAAATTATATAAACATTCATCAAAATAAGCACCATAGACGGAAAAATTGTCCATGAAGATCTCGAAACAGCGCTCAACCATATCAGAGAAAATGGCAAGCATGCAACGTTGAAAGGTTGCTGGTGCGTTGCATAAACTAAAGGGCATACAGCGATATGCAAATGTTCCATAAGGACAAGTGAAGGTGGACTTCTCTTGGTCCTTAGGATCAATGGAAATCTGATTATAGTCCGAGTAACCGTCTAGAAAACAAAAGTGAGATCGACATGCTAATCGCTCTAAAATCTTATCAATGAACGAAAGACGAAAATGATCTTTTAATGTGGTAGAGTTCAATCTATGGTAATCAATGCACACACGCCACCCGGTTACCAAACGGGTCGTAACCGGCTCGTTTAACAAATTATGAGTAATAGTAATTCCCCCCTTTTTAGGGACTACCTGTGTGGGGCTTACCCACATCAAATCAGAGATCGCGTAAATTATGCCTACAGAAAGGAGCTTGATCACCTCCTTCTTGACGACCTCCATCATGCTTGGATTGAGTCTGCGCTGTGGCTGGATTACAGGTTTGGCTCCTTCCTCGAGCCGGATTTTGTGCTGGAAAAGTGTAGGGGAGATCCCCTTGATGTCCATGATCGACCACCCAAATGCGCCGCAGTGGTTCTTCAACACGATCATCAATTGATCCTCTTCCTCGACACTCAGATATGTCGTGATAATCACCGACAATTTTTCACCATCGGCTAGGAATGCATATTTCAAATGAGGCGGCAGTGGCTTCAATTCTAACTTAGGTGGACTGATCAATGATGGCTGCATCGGTGGTGGGAGTTTCCCAAGATCCTCATAATACTTCGCATAATAACACGGCAGCACCTGAAGCATCTTCACACATTCTTGTAACGACTTGCTTCTCATCCAGTCATGTGTTATATTGACTAGGCAAGCTTCAAGAGGTAGTTCTGGATATGCATCGAGGACAGAACTTGTTATGGCATCATCTTTAGTAGAAAGAGGGATTTCTCCTCTTCATCATTCGGAAAACCCACAGCCCTGCAAAGAGAAACAACCTTGATCTATTCCATAATGTCTACATCCAGTGTCCCTTTCTCTACCTTGGTCATTACATGAGCCATATCTAGAAACAGCTTCCCTAGACATAGAGAAATATTCTGATCACAATGTTTCACCATACGACACCGCTCCTTTGCATTTGATTATGTTGTGCTTTGGGGCATAACCATTTCAAATCGATCATCAGCGATTCCCAAAGTCAAACGACCTCTTCCCATCTCGAGTATCATATCTATAGTATCTTGGAAGGGTCTTCCAAGGAGTAGCTCATTTCCTTGTTCATCCTCGAAATCTGCTGGAAATACAAACCGGTCAACTTTAACCAAAACATCCTCGCAAATACCATACAACTTGACCACAAAATTGCCTGCCAACTGAATTGTCATATTGCTATGTCTTGATTCTTTCAATCCCAGCTTCTTGAAAGTAGAGAGAGGCATCAAATTTATACTTTCCCCTGAATCACATAATGCTTCACCGAATTTCACTTTACCGATGTAACATGAAATATTGAAGCAGCCCGGATCCTGTCTTTTAGGCAGCAATGTGCCCATAATGAAGGCACTCACTTGCTCTTTAAGAACCACGACCTCAGTATCAGGAATCTTCCTCTTCTTTATGATTATGTCCTTCAGAAACTTATCATAAGAGGGTATCTGCTCTATTGCTTCTAAAAGTGGAATGTTGACAGAAAGCTTCCTAAAACTATCTAGGAACTTCTTGAACTGTGCATCCACTTTCTTGGCTTTCATACTATTTGGATAGGGGACTGGGACATTCTGTGCTCTCTGATGTGGCGGCACATATGGTGTCCTCTTAAATGTCTCCTCCTCAGCAATGGGTTCTGATGTAACATGATCTACTGGCTCAGTGATTGGAATCAGAACCTCCTCTGTGGCCTCACCTGCGATTTCTGGCTGGGGTGTGCTCGGTTCATCAGCCCTGGGGTTTAAAATCTTCTTACCACTCCATAGCAGAATTGCCTTAGCTTGTTGGTTTCCTCCTGGAATGTTTGTATTTCTGGGAAAACCTTACTGTGCTGGCTTTTTCAGATTTGCTATCTCAGCTGCCATCTGCGCTAACGATGTCTCTATAGTCCTCATCTGAGCCCCATGATTTTGTAAAGTCTGCCCAAATTGGTTCATAAATTATCCTTGTTGCTTAATCTGTTGGCCAAACATGCTCATGAGTTCTTGATTCTGCTTGATTACTTGGTTGAGCAACTCATTGCTCTTATCCTATGCCGCCGATTGTGGTTTTGCATCAGGGTCCTGTAAGAAATCGTTCGGGTCTTTCCATGAAAATTTCTTGTCTTTCCTCCAAGAATAGTCATTGTTTCTGTACCCCTGTTGTTGGCACATAAATTTCACATGTGCTTCCTCATCAGATTCTGCATCTTCTTTTGCTAGCAATTTCTTGGCTAGAAGGTCCATCTTCTCATTTAAATCCTTGATGGCCTTTGACTCACCTGCAGCTCGAACCTGCTCTACTGCGTCTCTGTCGCCCCATAATTGCTTTTTTGCCATGTTCTTCAAAATCTCCCAACACCTCGTGCCTGTGTTGTTTAAGAAGAACCCTAAACCGGTTGAATCAAGGTTGCTTCTATCATGCTCAGAAAGAGCAAAATAGAAGATATTGACTTGTTTCTCCTTGTCAAGCCCATGATGTGGGCACCTCCTCAACATTATTTGGAAACGTTCCCAAGTCTCAGAATAGGTCTCTCTGACTTTCTGGCTGAAATTATGGATCTTCCGTACCAGATCGTTGGTCTTCTCGGGTGGAAAGAATCTCTCGAAGAACACCTCGACCATATGATCCCATGACTCCACATACTCGTCATCCAAGTTATGCAACCATTCTCGGGCATTTCCCGCTAGCGAGCTAGGAAATAATTTCAAATAGAGTGTCTCTTGTGGGAACCTATCAATTTTGATCATGTCACAGTTCTCCACGAACTAGCTAATGTGAGTCACCGGGTCTTTGTTTTTAAGGCCGTGAAATGCGTTTGATTTGACCAAATTTATTAGGCCTGGATCGATCTTGTAATTGAGAATGTTGATAGCCTGCCTCTTGATCGGCCCTTTAGATGCAGATTCAGAAGACGCCTTGATCTTCTCCCAGATTGTCTGTTCCTCAGCCATAGCTTCTGGTTCAGAGTCTGAATATATATCCTCAGGCTGATCTTGAGTGTTGTTTTCCTCTTCATCTGATCCCAGCAGTGGAACCTCTGGTGATGGCTGTGTGTAGTCTGTGCTACGCGTCCTCACCATGCACTAGTACCTGCAAAGTAATAATTTAGGTTCAGTACAGTGCGAGACGATTGCTAAATATATATATATAAAAATAAATGTTGAATTTCAATATTAATAATAAAATAAAAAGTGGCCTAGAGTGGCCGCTTGCAGCACTCGTAGTGCCGACAATTGACGTGTCCCTGGCAACGGTGCCAAAAACTTGACATGATTTTACCGTGCGTATTACGCAAGTGCACACATCAATGTAGTATAGGCCTTTGTGAGGCCCAAGTCGAACTCAGGGACACTGAACTATCAGTGGACTACTACTAACTATTCACAATCAGCTATACCGGTTAAAAAGGTTTTAGGAGTTGATTAAAAAGAAAATAAAAATAAAAGAAAGCAAAGCAATCGATTAAATGTTGAGTTTAATCGATTGCTTTGCTTTCTTTTATTTTTATTTTCTTTTTAATCAACTCCTAAAACCTTTTTAACCGGTCTAGATGATTGTGAATAGTTAGTAGTAGTCCACTGATAGTTCAGTGTCCCTGAGTTCGATTTGGGCCTCACAAAGGCCTATACTACATTGACGCGTGCACTTGCGTTATACGTACGGTAAAACCGTGTCAAGTTTTTGGCACCGTTGCCGGGGACACGACAATTTTTGACACTACGAGTGCTGCAAGCAGCCACTTTTATTTTATTATTAATTTTGAAATTCAACGCTTATTTTTTATATATATATTTAGCAATTGTCTCGCACTGTACTGAACCTAAATTATTACTTTGCAGGTACTAGTGCATGGTGAGGACGCGTAGCACAGACTACATGCAGCCATCACCAGAGGTTCCACCGCTAGGATCAGACGAAGAGGAAAACAACACTCAAGATCAGCCTGAGGATATATATTCAGACTCTAAACCAGAAGCTATGGCTGAGGAACAGACAATCTGGGAGAAGATCAAGGCATCTTCTGCATCTGCATCTAAAGGGCCGATCAAGAGGCAGGCTATCAACATTCCCAATTATAAGATCGATCTAGGCCTAATAGATTTGGTCAAATCAAATGCATTTCACTACCTAAATCTAGTTCGGTTCCACCGTCGTAGTAACATATACCCTATACTAGGTGCATTAGAATCGACCTCTGGGTTTCCACCATTAACCGTACATCACCTTGTTCAAGGAATTTATGAGTTAATGTGAATTTCGTCTCTTTTCAACCATTAATTCTTCTTTCAAAGCAATTAAAGGCATTAGATTGTCATTAGGGTGATCAAGCATAATGATATAATGGAGAAAACGAAATCATACCACAGATTTAAGAGATAAATTATGAATTACTATGATAAAAACGTCATACAATGATTACCCGGGCTACTCCCGGTCCTAAAGACAAAGGGGATTAGCCCTGCATGTTCATCTCAGAGCAAGACATGATTGAAGAAAGGGAAACATGGAGGAAAACGTGGATGAAGGATGTAAACCCCTGAACGGAGAAGATCCAAGCGTTCCTCGGTGTAGAATGCACAATCTACAGCCTGTCGGCGGTGGAAAACATCTTCTTCGGCTCTCAGAACAGTCGGGGCATGCTTCTGGGCTCCGTTCTCTTCTTCTCCTCTCCTCATGATGTGTGTAGCGGATAATGATGTGATAGATGACTCCTGGCCACCGTCATTAGGTATAAACACCAAGTTAGGTCGCCAAAATATCACCACCGTTGGATTCAAGCCGATCTGAAACAAACATTAATCTGACGGCGTCGATACCATCGACGCGGGTTGATGGTATCGACCCCTCACAATATCGGCAAGCCTTCCTTCTTTTCTGTCATTCCGCCTGATGCTGACTCGATACCATCGACACGGGTCGATGGTATCGACACCCTTAGGCATCGGTTTTGTCACCTTTCCGACATTGAAGCTGTGGAGCGTCGATAGTATCGACTATTGTGTCGATCGTACCAACTGGCTGATCGCTGGCAACCTGAGGGTATCTCGCTACCATCGACTTCCCTGTCTATGGTATTGACTCTACGTGGCTCCTTGCAGTTGTCTGCCTATGACTGTGTCGATACTATCGATGGATGTCGATGGTATCGATAACTGTATATATTTGTTTTTCCTGAAATTGCAAGACAAAGCCAAATCAAATGAAATAAAACTCATTATTATAATTATTTATGATAAAAAAGATAAAATATGGGAGATTTGATACTGAAAAGGAATATAGACTAGAGTAAGGAAATCATGCAATATTAACCACCAAAATGACCAATAAACACATAAAACGCAAGCAAAACATGTCTATAAATGCGACTCAAAATCATCGCATCAAATGAGCATAATGATCTTGTCATGGATTAAAAGGATAAAAATGGTATCTTTGATGTAAAAGAAGCTTAATGGACTTAATTAATGTTTAATTGTTCCTTAAATCGAAATTAGGGTTATATGTTGTTAAAAGATAACCTTAATATCTTCTGTGAAGAATAGAGGAGATAAGTAGGGTTTATGAGTAATTAGGGTATAAAATAGTAAAAGATGAAGGGAAACCCTAATTGCAATGGAAACCCTAAAAGTGGACTAGAAACCCTAGGAAGCGAGCAATGTTTAATAGATCTTGATGGCATGATCATTAATAGGGAATTGTATGCATTTCAAGATCCTGTTGTATGTGCTTGCTTGCTTGGATTTCTTACTTGCATGGAATATTTCTATCTCAAATCATCAGATCAGGTATGTGGCTACGCTTATGAATATCTCGAATTAGTTTTTCAAGGATTTCCGAAATTTTCGTCGATGACTTGAATTAAACTGTTGGATGAATTTAATTTATGCAAACTATAATGTGGATATTACTATCACTTAAGATATGTGCCTACTAGCTCAGATTCTAGTTCCCTCTGTGGCTTAATTGTTTGACCTAGTACATGGCTACCTATGGGGTAGGTCCATTAGGTCATTGGATGACTTAGTACATGGCTACCAATGGGGTAGGTCCATCAAGTCACCTTGAGTCAGGGATTGGGCTACTTTTGGGTAGGGCCATGCAACTCTATAACCCTAAGTATTGGCTACCTGTGAGGTAGGGCCATGGGGGTAAGGATCTACCATAGAGAGAGGTAGTATCCAAGTCCACTGCAGGGATAGCACATAGATAGGGGATATGTAAGGATTGAGTAGTATTGCTTAAGACGTAATTTTGACTGTTAAATGATATTTGGATGATTACATTGTTATTATAGTTGCACGATTATTGTTTCCCCCACATACCAGCTTCATGCTGACCGACATTTTGTTTGTCGGCATTTTAGGTACCAGTGAAAGGAACAAATAGTAAAGTGGCATATGTGGAATTAAATATGAATTAAAGTTCAAAGGAGGATTAGTTAGAATAGACTCCATGCAGATAGAAGTAGATATCCAAGTTTTTGAAAAGAAAAAAAGGTATGCAAAGTTCAATTTTATTACAACTTTTCAGTTTAGTTAGTAGAATTTGATAATTGTTATTGATTATTTGTCGAACCTTTAATCTGGAAATTGGGATAATGGCTCTGACCTCTTGGTCTCCATTAATTGGGGGTTACTGGGAGGCGGGGTCGTTACAATGGTAGAATCTCATTCGTCATGATATGGCAATATCAAACCAAGCACACAAATACATGTTAGGGAACAATGTATTGGACAGACACACCATGAGACTAACACATGGAAGCCATCATTATGGTAGTCATAGTCAGCTCTCATAGTGATATGGTGATTGTGGCTCTTAGACCTTAAGTCACTACACTCATCACATGTCATTTGGTATGTTTTGCCATCGTCAAATGTAATCTTGAAATACGGGTTATCATAAAGGTGGTGAATGGTGGTTGTGACACATGGGGATAGACTGTGAGTGATGTAGAAGGGATTTGTCCCTCCTACAGGAGTTTGATATCCTAGGCCTCTTGATTAGTGATACTTAGAAATGCATGTCCATGCACATGTGAGTCAATATGTGATATTGAACTTACATATATCTCAGACAGTGTGCTCTGGTTTAAGGAATAAGAATGAACATTGAGGTGGGTGACTACTCCATGCCTCGAGTTTAATATGGATATCAGTGACAAAATAACTATACAAACACTATAACACCATACACAGATTGTAGGTTGAAGTTGTTATCCAACTTTCCACTTACTTGGGTAGCATTATGTGTGAATAGGCACCGATCATTGCTTGTGATGTCATAAGTTGTTATGGACCTTCACTACCAATGTAATATGAGACCTATAGGGTCACACAGATGGGTCTTGACCTAGAAGAGGAGTTTAATCTTGAATGATGATTGAAATGATTACTAAAGTGTTTAGCTATTCAACTCACACAACAAATCAGTTGACTGCAAAGGAAAATGATCGACTCACCTAGTGAGACGGTCGTATGGAGTGCCAAATGGTCATCTCAAGGGTTGAGATGGGCGTTTGGAGAATCAAACTGGTTGAAATAAAGTTGTCTAATGTTTTGCACAAAATGGGTGCCAATCGATTGGATCACTAAGTGAACCGATCGGCTCGTATAGATCGACATGGGCGGTTCACTTGGTGAACCAATCGGCTCAGTTGGGCCAAAGGAATGTTCTAGTAACTTTCCTAAAATTGTGAGAAAGTTTGATCATTTCGATTGCTCAATTCCATTGATGCAAGAAATTAATGTTTTGGATTACATGGAAACAATTTTCCAAATTCGTGTGCAATTGGAAAACTACAAAATGACCATCTCATTGGGTGAAATGATCATCTCATGTGCTAGATGATCATCTGGGTTTCTAGACGATCGATTCGGTGCTCATAAGATCTGAAAATTCTTGATATTTCGGTCCCTTCTACTCCCAAATAGATTGGAAACCCAGACCCTAACCCCTCCTATAAATAGAGGGGTACTGAGGGCTTCATAGAACATAAGTCAATTGCCTCTAACAGTTGTTGTCCTCTCTGGTTGTGGTAACCAATAGAGAGCCCGAGCAAGTCCTACCTGCCAAAGAGAGGGATAGCAATGAAAAAATTGTGGGAGGGCAAGTTGGTGACTAGTAGTACACCAACGGGAGGGACAAATCCTTCATGTCTATTTTGGTAGGATGACAAGAGTTCTAGGAAGTCTGTGTGGACTTCCATAGAGGTGTGGAGGTTGTTTTTAGTAGCTAGGAGGACAATGTCAACCTATAGTTTGTGGTGCAGACCTAGAGGCGCAATAGTTAGATGAGTCCTAGTGCAACTAGAAGACAGTCTCACGTCTACAACGATAAGGAGATGTCATTGGACTTGCTCCAGGACCAGATATATCCTCAAAACCATCCTTCCCATCTTATAGTTATGGATGCCATCCGCTGGTTCATGCGGAATATGGTAGTTAAATTTTTTGTTTCCATTGCCTATTATGCAGCCATATTTCACTATAGTGGTATCAGAGCCACGTCAATCTACTATATTTTTAGATAATCGGTATGATGGATTTTTGGTTTTATCATTTAATTATTGCATACGATGTGAATAATTCTATCCAATCATATACCACACATATCCAAATTAATATATATATATATATATGTGTATATATATGTATATATGTATATATGTATATATATGTATATATGTATATATATACATATATATATATATATATGAAATTTACACTCGTCACCCTAAAAGGGAGTTTTGATGGTAGATGTGTGGTGTGGTTATGTCCAATAACCCCTATTATCTATATATGGTTGTGTGGTTGGTTAATCCTACTTTACCTCAGTTTTCATACTGAGCCTCTATCTTATCTTTCCAACATAAGGTTAATTCTCTCCTATCTTTGCTCCCATTGAATGTAACTTGAGGTTTCCCTATAATCATTTAATAGTAGGATAGTTTACTTTTCTATTAAGATAAAGAAGAAAAGAGGTTCTGACAATGCCAGACGGCCATCCCAAAGACTGACTGGCCGACTGGAGGAGTGAGGAGGACCAGGTGGACAAGTTGAACCGATCGGCTGGTGGAGCCAACCGATCAGTTGGAGGATCCAGTAGATGGTGGATAGAAGGACCTAACAACTGGTGAGACGACCGACCGACCATCCAGGAGTCGAGCCAATCGATTCAAGGGTTGAACCGATCAAACCAGATTGGCAAGCACATATCTTCATAAAAAATAAGTTTATGCATGTGATGTAGATCCTAGGTTGTGGTAATTCCTTGTGACCCCAAGAAATTACATTAGGTTGGAGATAACCATCGCTTTATCGTTTATTGCATGGTTTTGTTGTGGGATGTATAATGTATATGATGCATACTATTTATGTGGCGATTGGATAAAGTATATGTATCTATAGATACAAACTCCTTCAAATATAAAATATTAAGCCTTTCCAAAAGCAGAACACATGAAAAGCCTAATCGAACAAGCGTAGGTTACACACTAGTGTTGTGTGCCATCTATCGCATGGAAGTGTGATGGTAATAATGTAGGTTCTACCCTAGCGGGGTGCATTATTATGTGTCAATGTAGGTTCTACCCTAGCGGGGTGCATTATTACGTGTCAGCTTTTGGGTTAGGCTGAACGGGTGATTCTTAAAGTGTCTAGGCCCAAAAGCATGCAGATGATTATGGTAAGGAGTTGCACATATCATCTATCTTGAATTGTATATGATGCAACTAGAAAAAGTTGCCTACCTTGATAATTGACTGTGTTTTGCAGTGTTAATCAGGCCATAGTTAAATTATCTTGGATTTGACCCACTAGAATATTGTATGCTACAATATTCCAAATTGATATATGAGGATTATGAATTTGAAAACAAATATACAATATTCCAAATTGATATATGAGGATTATCAATTTGAAAAAAAACAGTGGAAGTGATAATTAATTAAAGACCTAATTGTTATCATCAAAAAAATTAAATCAAATCAAATCAAATCAAAAGGGGTTTTGACAAATGTATTTTTTATCTTGTATAATCAAATGATGAACAAATCTGTACTGTGATTGGTCCTAAAGAAGGAAAAACTAGACTGGACAAATTTCCACTAATGGTTTTGGACTTTGAGAAGGGTTCTCAATAAAGAGTGCAAGCTCTACGTCCTTGACAAACCATTGCCAAAAATGCCTACTGCTAATGCGCCTAGGCCCCAAGTGGATGCTTACTACAAGAATGCCAATGATGCCTTGGAGATAAAGTACCTTATGATTAACTGCATGAACTATGAGTTGCATGAACAATGCGAGGACATGGGGATTCTTGAGATGGTAACACATATTAAGAAAGTGACCCTTGGCCTTATAAAGCAAGAAAGAGATGATATCATGAAGCAACTTTTTGATTCAAAGCTGAAAGAGGGAACCTCATTAGAAGAATATGTGCTCAATATGATTGGACATGTGTATCATACTGAAGAATTAGGTTTCACCTTGATTCAAGAGTTGGCCACAGATATGATTCTAAAGGCATTTCTAGAATCATATAGCCACTTCATTGCATGTTATCATGTAAATAAGATGGCCAACCTGGTGTCAAACTTGCTTGCCATGTTGATTCATGTTGAAGCAAGATTGAAGAAGGACAAGCCCATGATGATGATTAGTGAGCCAAGTCCAAGGATCAAATTAAGGCCAAGAAGAGTTCTGAGTTCAAGCCCAAATCCAAATCTTCAACACTCAAAATAAGGAGAAATAAAAGTACAAAACGAGCTCATCCTTTGTACTTGAAGGCATTTGGGGAAAAAAGATGGGGATACAGATATCCAATTTAGGTATATATGTTATTGAGATAAATATATCTACTTCTTCATCATGGGTGCTAAATACCAGATGAGGATCTCACATATGTTTGAATATGCAAGATGTGAAAAGAAGTAGGCCTCTAACAAGAGGTGAGGTGGAACGTCGAGTTTCTAATGGTGCAAGAGTTGTGGCTAGTGCAGTTGGAACCTATAGTTTGTCTTTTCCCATAGGGCTTGTAATAGAGTTAAAGAATTGCTATTATGTACCTATTAAACATCATTTATGTATCTTTTATGGACAAGGATGCATTTAAATTCCATATTAAAAATGGTCAATGTTCTATTTTCAAAGATGAGATCTTTTATGGAAGTGCCCCAATGTCTTATGGTCTTTACTTATTATATCTAAAGACAAAAGTTTATAACGTTAATACCAAAAGACTAAAACTCAACGATTCAAACAAAACATACCTTTGGCATTGTCGTCTAGGGCACATAAATGAGAATCACATATCTAGACTCCATAAAGATGGTTATCTAAACTCTTTTGATCTAGAATCAATAGAGACATGTGAATCTTGTTTGTTGGGCAAGATGTCTAAGACTCCTTTCATTGGTAACAATGAAAGGGCTAATGATCTATTAGGACTCATACATGCTGATGTATGCAGACCTTTTGAAATAAATGTTGTAGGTGGGTATCATTACATCATTACCTTTTTTTTTTAAGTAAAGTCAGGAGGCAATCTTATTCATCTCGCCCTCCTCTTGCGAGCATCCAATTGTGAAACAAATTACAATCACTAATTATATCAGAAAAATTAAACAAGGTAGTACTACTACCCTTACATAAGTCCCTAGCTAAGAGATCATAGATCTCATCTGGTGGACGGGTATACACCACGTACCCAGCTCTTTGGTTTCTATGATATTTCGCGAGTCTGTCTGCGACCGCATTTGTCCCTCTCCTACTAAACTTTATCTGCCATCCTTGCCTTTGAAGGCGTTGGGCTTTCTTCAGTAACTTGGCATACTTGGGAAACTCCTTCCATCCAGTTTGTAAAGCATTCACCGCCCCCCTGGAGTCTGTTTCGAAGATCGAGGAGTTTATGAATGAAGTACAGAAATAAGTTGGGAAAACTATTAAGGCACATCATTCAGATCGAGGTGGATAATACTTGAACCAAGAGTTTAAGAATCTTCTTAGAGCCCATGGGATCATATCCAGTGGACTCCACCTGGAACACCTCAACATAATGGTGTATCAAAAAGAATGAATCACACACTACTAGATATGGTGTGATTGATGATGAGTTTAGCTGATCTTCTATTTACCTTCTGGGGTTATGCTAAAAAAACTTCCGCATTTACACTAAATCATGTTCCATCTAAATTGGTTCAAAAGACACCATAAGAGATATGGCATGGGAAGCATCCCAATATGTATTTTATGAGGATTTGGGGATGTGAAGCTTATGCTAAAAAAATGTTTTCTGATAATTTTGGTCCTAAATTTGACCAATTTTATTTTGTTGGATATCCTAAAGGGACAAGAGGATATTACTTTTATTCCCAAACTGACAACAAAGTGTATTTTGCCAAGGATGTTGTATTCCTTGAGATGGATTTTATTTCCAAAGGAATCAGTGGGAGGAAAGTGGAACTCGAAGAGGTTCAAGACCAACAAGAGAATATTGAACCACTAGATGAACAAGAGGAACAACGAGAATCACAATGTGATGTGGAATCTCAAATTCCTCAAGTGACATAAGAACCTCATAAATCTAATAGGACATGCCTTGAACTTGAGAGATATGGATAACTTGTGACTCAAGAAGGTGGTGAGTTGGTCATAGATGATGAGCCAACAACCTATGTAGAAGCTACTAAGGGACAAGAGTATGAGAAATGGTTTGTGGCCATGAGATCTGAAATGGAATCCATGTATACTAACAAAGTATGAACTTTAATGGATCCACCTAAAGGAGTAAAATCCATAGGGCGCAAGTGGGTGTTCAAGAAGAAGACCGACATGGATGGTAAAGTACAAACATATAAGGGCATATTGGTTGCAAAGGGTTTCACACAAGTTCAAGGTTTTAACTATGATGAAACCTTTTCTCTAGGGGCCATGGTTAAGTCCATCACAATCATACTTTCTATTACAGCTTATCATGACTATGAGATTCGGAAGATGGATGTTATAATTGCATTCCTTAGCGATAATTTTCTCGAGTATGTGCACATGACACAACCTGAGGGTTTTATAAATCCAAAGGATGCAAATAAAGTTTGTAAGATACAAAGGTCAATCTATGGATTTAAACAAGCTTCTCAGAGCTAGAATCTTTATATTGATGAGACAGTATAAGAGTTTGGCTTTTTTGTGTGTATAAGAAGGTTAGTGGAAGCATAGTGACATTCCTCATATTGTATATAGATGACATACTATTGATGGCGAATGACATCCCTACTTTAAAAAAGGTAAAGATATGGTTGGGAAATATGTTTTCTATGAAAGACTTGTAAGAAGCATCCTACATCTTGGGGATAACGATCTAAATAGATAGATCCAAAAGGCTTCTTGGACTCATTCAGAGCACACACATTAACAAAGTGTCGAAGAGGTTTAGCATGGTGAACTCATAGAGGAAACCTTCCCATGCTACATGGAGTATCCATCTCTAAAGTTCAAAGTCCTAGTTATTCTGAAGAAAGGGAACACATGAGTCTGATTCCATATGCCTCAACAATTGGATCAATCATGTATGAAATGTTGTGTACCCGTCCGGACGTCTCATATTCTTTGAGCATGACAAGTGGATATTAGCTAGATCCATATGATGCTCATTAGATAGCCGTAGAGAACATCCTCAAGTACTTGAGAAGGACTAAGGATCAGTTCTTGGTCTATGGCAGAGAGGAAGAGTTAGTGTTAAGAGGTTACACTGATGCAAGCTTCCAAACTAACAAAGATGATTACAAATCGCAATCAGGGTTCATGCTTTGCCTAAACAATGGAGGTGTGAGCTGGAAGAGTTCCAAGCAAGAGATAGTTATTGATTGTATAATAGAGGCTGAGTACATTGTTGTATCGAATGCAACAAAGGAGGTTGTATGGATCAAGAAGTTTGTTATAGAACTTGGGGTTGTTCCTAGCATCAGCGACACAATCAAACTATATTGTGACAACAATGGAGCTATTGCACAAGCTAAGGAACCCAGATCACATCTGTGCTAGAACCATATACAAAGGTAGTTCCATCTCATACGAGAGATCGTACAGCGAGGAGATGTAAAGATTTGTAGAATACCAACTGGGAACAATATTGTTGATCCCTTGACAAAGGCACTTTCACAATAGAAGCATGATGGACATGTTAGATCACTTGGAATACGATTTGTGGGTGATTGGATCTAAGTGCAAGTGGGAGTTTGTTGGTGTGTATGCCTAGAGAGCCGATCATATGATGATTATAATGACATAATATGTAAATGATTTGATAAATAAATAAAGGAAAGCTTACAATTTATTTTGTTTAATTCAGTTATGAGATAATGATGTAACATTATAAATGTCTAGAGAATAATGTTTACTCAATGAACTATATTTTTAAGTACAAAACTTGAATAATGAGATCATGCAAATGTTAAGAGTATACACATACATTCTCATTATGTCCCTGATCAATTATTATTGTGGAAGGTTGATAGACGATAGTAACAAATAAGATTAGAGTGTGAGTTAGTTGATGATAGAATATCATTAGTCATGCTATGGAAATATCAAACCAAGAACATAGATACATTTTAGGGAATAGTGTATCAGACAGACCCACCATTAAACTGACACATGGAAACCATCATCATGGTAGTCACAATCATCTCTCATAGTGATGGTGATGATTGTGGTTCTTAGACCTGACGTCACTACACTCATAACATGTCATTTGGTATGCTTTGACATCATCAAACATAATCCTAAAATATGGGTTATTATAAAGGTGATGATTGGGTGACTGTGACTCATGGGAATAGACTGTGAGTGATGTAGATGGGATTTGTCCCTCCTACAGGAGTTTGATATCCTAGTCATCTTGATTAGTAAGACTGAGAAATGCATGGCCATGTACATGTGAATCAATATGTGATATTGAACTTGCATATATCTCAGACAGTCTACTCTGCTTCACAGAACAAGATTGAACATTGATGAGGGTGACTATTCCATGCCTCGAGTTCAATTTGGATATCAGTGAAAAATGAACTATACAAATACTATAACACCATATATAGATTGTAAGTTGAAGTTGTTCTCCAACTTTCCATTTACTTGGGTAGCATTAATGTGCGACTAGGCACCACTCATTTCTTATGATGTTATAAGCTATTATGGACATTCATTTCCTAGATAATATGGGGCCTATAGGGTCACACACATAGGTCTAGACCTAGAAGAGGAGTTTAATCTTGAATGATGATTGAATTTATTATTAAAGTGTTTAGGTATTCAACTCACACAACAAATCAGCTAACTTCACTGCCAAACGATAGACTCACCTAGTGATAAGGATTTTTGGAGTGCCAAATGTTTGTCTCAAGGGTTGAGACAGGTGTTTGGAGAATCAGGCTGGTTGAAACAAAGTTGGTTAATGTTCTGCATGAAATGAGCGCCAACCGACTGACTCACTAAGTGAACTGATCGGCTCGCATAGAACGAGACGGTTGGTTCACCTCATGAACAAATTGGCTCAGTTGGGACGGAGGAAGGTTCTAGTAACTTTCCTGAATTCATGAGAAAGTTTGATCGTTTTGATTGCTCAATTCCATTGATGCAAGGAATTAATGTTTTTCATTAATTGGAAATAATTTGCCAGATTCATGTTTGATTGGGAAACTGTAAAATGACTGTCTCATTGGGAAAAACCATCAGCTCACATTCTAGACAATTGTTTGGGTTTCCATATGACCGGCTCAGTGCTCGCATGATCTGAAAATTCAAGATCTTCCGGTCCCTTCCACTCCCACACAGACCGGGAACCCTGACCCTAACTGTGATAACCTAAATTTCCACTCTCATTGAATTAATATATACTTGACTCATTAGACTCTCTATATTGTTTAATAACCCCATCACACCCAATTATATGGTTTGGAATCACATTGTACCCAATTGATCAAATGGAATTGAATGAATGTTACATCATGCTTAATTTACTATAGTTGAATGCATAAATTTCACTATTGAAAGATTATTTCCCAAATTGAGTGCCCTTAAAATTATTGTTATGGAACCAAACTTTGTACATAAGAAGTAGAGAAAATTTATAAATCAATGGAGAAAATATCATGTCAATCGAAGTTAAGGTTTGAAAGATATGAGCTTTGCAAGGATGTCAAAGAAACACAATTTTGAGACAACTTAAACACCTCACCAATCTGTGGCTTTTGCCCTCGAACAATGAGAACAATCCATTTTGAGGCAACATATCCACACTTCTATCCATCGGATTGACTCATGGTTCATGATGGACCTGAACTCAATGACCCTCGGTTGTCTTCTACCTTGTGTGAGACAATGTACAACAGCCTACCAACTCCCCTTTTTCTTGGCCAATCCAGAGATACGAGCTCCCATTGCTTAAATTGATGACCCCATTCTACTCCTTTCTTCTTTTCCTTTGTTTCCCCTCTCTTGTTCTCTGGTTTCATTTCCTCCTTCCCCTTCTTTCCCTTCTTTTCCACCAATGACGACACCATGGCGCCGAGCTCTCCTGTGAGCTTCTACTCCGTGAGGGCTATTCTCTTCTGTACGGTCACTTTTTGTGGGGCGCTTGTGCCCTATTTCCCCTTCATATTGTTTGCTTTGGTGACCTTCTCCTACCTGCCTCCGGAGTTACTGTATGTGATGGGCAACACTGTTCGGAGGTGGGCTGCGTCCATGGCTTGCCAACAGATGCCCCACGGGCGGTGTAGAGCAGTGGCAAGTCTTAGTGGGCCAGTGGCCTACGTGGTGCAAGGCCCAGAAAGTGTAGATCATTGGAGCATGCCCCAAGTCTCCCAATCCCCCTAAGCCCTATGATCTAGAATCATAGGTCATGATTGACCCAGATCACGATCAGCTTCAAAAAATCATATCTTGGTGATGTTTTATTCAAATATGGACTTCCAATATGTTATTTTGATCAGAAAAGCTATATTTTTCCAATAAAAATATTTTTAGAACCTAAATCGTCTTTATTTTCTAGTGTTACCCCTAAAATCATACTTTTTAAGTTTTTTTATGATGGTTATCCTATTTGCATGCATGATCTTAATCTCTTATGTACCAAAATGTGTTGATAGCCTGATTTTAGTACCTTGAACATCTAAATGCATAAATATTTGAAGTTAACCATCTTTGCACCCTTAAGGGGTCATATATTACTTGAATGACCTAAAATGAGCATTTATGCTAAAGGTTATTCCTTTAATGATTAACCTTAATCGAATTGTTTCTAATCCTCATGCTTGACCTACATCAATAAATTTGGATGCATGTTTAACTAAGATTGAGACTTGCCCATGCTATCATCCTAATTTGACTTGATGATATACCTTGAACCTTGAGGCATGCTTAATATGGGTACCTTGATGTTGAATATCAAACCTAACTCACATGTGGGTCTTTTATGTCTAAATTGATCATGTAAACTCCTAAATTAGTAACTTATCATTCTATGTACACCTATTTTCTATGTTGATCTTTCTTGTGACCTAGTGTGATCCCATTCCCTAACCTTGACTTGAATTGTGACATAATGAACATGTTGATAACTAAGTCTCTAACCTTGTATGAACCTTGCTCTAATGATGATCTATGTTACATTATGGACCCCAATCGGAAATTTTGTGATCTTTATGACACCTAATCCAAGTATATCCGGTTTATACTCTCTTGAGGACTAACTTGCATGATTATATCTCAATATGACTAGTTATGCCAATGTTGATGCTTATGTTGACTAAGCTTGCACAAATCTGATGATTTCTCTATTTAGGATCTTGAAACTCTAATCATGACCCCTAATATTAGTTGTGATGTGTCACTCTAGGTTCTAGATGAATCCATGATAGTTGATGTAAAATGATAATGATAATGCAAGACCTAGTCAGAGATAATGAAATCAATAGTGAAGGTTTTGATGCCTAGATCTAGGTGACACATCCAACCACCACGATTATGATTATATGATATCTATTCATGATAATATTAATCCAACTATACTCATTTGTAATGTTAGGATATCTATGATGACTCATTTGCCATGATCTAGTCAAGTTGCTAGTTTTGGTTTTCTAATCAAATGGTTAATCTTGTACTCTACTCACAAGGTACATCTTTCTCTTGACCCAACTATGTTATTGGCTTGTTTGTATGTATGCTCATATGAATGCTTGGCTAGGTAATTACTTGTTTGAGTTACTTGTTCCCCACGAATAGTACATTCATTTTTCTTGAGATATGGTGAACAAGCATCAAACATAAATGAACTTGTCCATTATACAAACCTTGTGTACCTGCATGTATTCTTGGGGTAAGGGCACAAGGTTGGGCATCTTACTTGAGATGTCAAGATAAGGTGGACCATGACAATAAAAGGGTTTGCTAATCTTGAGCACCTTTACGGACCCTTCTAATGGGAAGTTGGTCAATGGCCATAATATGTTGTTGATTATAATATAAATACACTTAAAACATGGTTTGTATAAAACAACATCATTAATGGTTCTCATCTTGTTTATTCTTCTTTCTTTATATGATGTTTCTTGCCAAGAAACTATTATATTACTCTAAAACTATTTACATATTTTTCATAGTGTACTTAATGCTTTAGCATTAATATATTGTGTTTTTTGAATTTTTAGTTGCCAAATGAAGATCCCATGCACTCAAGACTCTCAGATCTAAAATGAATCATCAATGGGTGTACTCAAATATAGAAATGGGTACATGTCTCTCTTCTCGATGTTTAATATCTTGTTATCTCTTACCTTGTTCTTGTTTGTGGTTTTATTCATGCATATGTTATGTGATTAATTCTAGGGAAGGATGCCCAGGTCCACTCACCTTTGGCTGTGTAGCATTAGGAGTGTGGACTTAGGGCAACAAATGGTTCTGTGACACTAACCCCTCCTATAAATAATGGGGTACTGGCGGCTTCCTAGAACACAACTCAATTATCTCTGACAATTGTTGTCCTCTCTGGTGTGGTGACCAATAGAGATCTTGAGAAAGTCTTACCCACCAAAGGGAGGGATAGTAAGGGAGAAACAATTATGGGAGAGCAAGTTGGTGACAAGTACACTAATGGGAGGGACAACTCCTTCCTATCTGTTTTGGTAGGATGACAAGAGTTTTAGGTGGTCTGTGTGAACTTACATAGAGATGTGGAGGCTGTTGTCTACCGCTAGGAGGACAACGTCAACCTACAGTCTGTGGTGCAAACCTAGAGGCACAACAGTCAGACGATTCTCAATGCAACTAGAAGACAGTGCACATCTACAACGATAAAGAGATGTCATTGGACTTGCTCCAGGACCAGGTATATCCTCAAAACCATCCTTCCCATCTTATAGTTATTGACATGATCCACTGGTTCATAGGGAATATGGTAGCTAAAATATTTATTTCTGCTACCTATTATGTTTCCATATCTCCCTACAATATGGACATTATACAGAAGTATGTATGGATATGTCGCTATCAAGCCATATGATTGTAAATCATATGTGAGGGCATAACAGCCGTTTCTCAAAATAATTTTGTTTAAACTAGTAAAATTATTTATCTTAGATAATTCATAACTAAATACTAGTAGTTCAAAGAAAAATAATCAAAAATATGTTTTTAAATCATATAATTTTCTCTATGTGATAGTATAGCTTTCGTCACATGATTCTAATATAATAAATATGTGATTTTGAAGAATTTTTCTAATTGGTCAAAAGTTATAAAATTCATATCTAATAATTTGTATGTCATTAAAATAAAGTAAAATGTGCTTCTGAATCAAGAAAGTGTAATCTACATGATGGAGTTGTTTTGGTGATGTAAGTTATTGATAACAAAAAAATGATTTTTAAGGCCTATAAATTTAATAAGAAGTTAAAAATAATTTCATATATGCTTTTAATAGGTGTCTTGTAACCATGACGTGGAAATAGGGTTGACTTTGGACACATATAAACTTTATATTAGGTATGATGCACCCTGTTATCAATCATATTGAGAAATTAATCAAAATATTCTCTCCCTCATGTATGTTACATTCCCCATGAGTCATATTGAGCAACTAATCTCTTATTTCTCTGTCTTGAACCTCTTTGAGGAATTAATATACTAAAGTTCCACTATGTGGGTCTAATTTAATGTAATAGGTCTTCAGATATCCTTAATTTGTTGGATAAGAATTTTGGACTCTAAAGTTGTATCTTGATCATTGTATACCATGCGGTAACCCTAATTTGAGGAATTGAGATCAATGGAACCCTAACATTCAAGTGGTGAACTTTTAAGATCTTATGATGTATCTTATTTTTGAAGATGTTTGAACGCTTTTTTATGGGTCATCTAATCCCACTTGATATTAGTTGGATGTTCTCATAACTTTTCTTTAACAGTTATACATTATCTTGCCTACCCTATTTACATGTGTGAATTAACCTCCTGTAATATATTATATTTTGGGCACTGAGGTTTTAGTCCTCCTGCCAGGCATTGAAGTTTTAGTCCTCCTGCCATGCACTGAGGTCTAAGCCCTCCTAGAAACTCTATATTTGGCACTAAGGTTTTAGTTCTCCTACCCCTTGGTATGGAAAATATGGGTTCCTACCCTACTTTTTGGTATATTATAGCCTATTTTATAACCAACATGAAACTATTATGTTTTTGAGATTATTGACGTGACATTGTTTAGAAGGCAAGAAACCCTCTTATTGATTATCTTATTTATAATAATCACATTTTTTGTAATATTTTTGTTCTCTGGATCATACAATTGGATGCTTTGATATACTTCTATTTATATAGGAAGACTTGATAAGTATATTGATGTCCATTTTCCCTAATATTGTTCAATCCATATTTCTATGCAAATTCTATCACATTTGTGCTGACAACTTCTATTTTTTCTTCTTTTGAGGGGTATGCTTCCAACCCTTAGGCGAATGGCATGGGATGACTTGGAATTGGCTTAGTGGAGCTGGTTCTTTGGAGTTAGACTTAAAATAGATTGGAAATCCCTCTGATTACTAAAGAAATTGTTTCTTTCATGTTAACCCCAATTGGGAGATTATTATGTAAACTTGTAAATTGAAGATAATCATGATATTTTGTTCCACTACTATTCTTGTCTAACATTCATTTGAGAAATGAAGAATACACCTATTCCATTCCACTTGTTAGTATGTTTTCATTATATTTCATTAGTCCTCAATTAAGTAAGGAGTGGATCTCCTATCAGGTTGCACTCCTTACTATCTCTGGAAACCTTATAATAGCCTTCCAACCCTCAAATAGATGTAGTTGTACACCCAAATATCGATATTCATGCCCTATCATCTCTGTCTCAATCTGATTGAATCGATGATTTTAGCACCTCCCCACACATTATTGGTAAGGTATCCTCGTTTCGAACATTAAAAATGTTTAGCTAAACCCTTTCTTAAAGTAGTTGATGTGTCCCTGTCTCATATTGCAAGTATTTTTAGTGCTTCCCTAACCAAGTCCTTGTCTATTGACAATGTATTACATGCACCCAAATTTGCTCTTAGCTTAGTATCTATCATCTAATTGATAAAGTCCCTTCATAGACATGCTCTTTTTATGATGCCTTTTTCATTTGGTAAGATATTTAGATGATGCAGCAAATTCATGAAGGCTTTTAGAGAGATGGTCTATATCATTTGTAATAGAAAATTTTATTACCCGAATCAAAACTCCAAATGTAATATCCTCAAATATGGTAAATTTGAATTCTATGTTTATGAATTCAAAGTAATGTTTTGAAGGACCCTTTGGAAGGACAAGGAATGGGCCATGTGCCCTGGAATCCCATACAAGCCCCATTTAGACTACTTAGGGTTTACATATGGGTCTTTGAAATGCAAAATGATAAATTAAGTATCTCAATTCATAATTTATACTTAAGATAATTTTAGTTGATGTATAATCAGATTATCAGATTATGTAAGAAATCCCAAATAGTTCTAAGTAATCTTGTAACCTAGATAATTAGTTAAGTGATTATCTAGAGCGGCCTTGCAAACAAAGTTTTGTATACTAAACATAGTTATTTAGGCTTTATCTTGTTCCTAATGATGGATAATGGAATTTGAAATATTATCCTAAGTTTGAGAGGAGCTGGAGATGTGACATTAATAACATGATTAATGTATGAAACTAGAGTTTTATTTTATTAAGTATAATATTTATTGGTAAGGGATGCCTTATCCTTAGGGAATCAGACCCAGATCTTGGGTCATGGAAAGATTTGGGGATAATGAGACCATTATCACTACCCAGACTCTCAAAATAAACCCTAAAGTTGTGGTTCTACCTCCCAACAATCCCTATATAGCCCTCACTCCACCTCTCCAAACCACAACAAACTCTACACACTGCTCCCCTCCCAACTAAGGGATCAAATACAAGCCAATGCTTAGCATTATCACAAGTTTTCTAGTAGATAATGACAATATTTCCATGAGGGTCAAAGACATGTTGTAAAGCTACAAAGTCAACACCTAGTGCCTATACCATGCCTTACCTGAGTCTACATACTAGAACATTTCCATGCTGTAGACAACTTGTCTAGGGAAGAATCTCGTAACCTAACCACGTATGCCTCACCTTTGGTGTGTAGAATGACATCCAATAGAAGATGATTGGTCCTTCATCGTGTAAAGATGATCGTGAGCTCCTTGAATGTCTTTGCAATCTTCTACCAGTATGCCCGGGAACAGAGGTAGGAACTCTCATATGAAGGTCTTATTTTTCCCTGCTTCCACCAATAGATACAGATCTAAGTTATCCCAACCTCTGACCACCTCTAGCCATAAATAGGGCATGTCCAGGTCCAACAAGGGCTGGAAGAGGTTATCCAACTTCCCTCAAGCCTTTTCATCCCAGGAAATGGTGAGTCAACCCCATGGTTAGCTCACCCATAGTGGGAGCCAGGCCTTTCATGAAGAAGCATATAACAGAAGGTCAAATGACTCAAATACCCTCGACAGTATGCATATAGCATAGGGGATCCATGGTCCTATCATTGACCTTGAGAGTCGGTCACACTAGATTAAGATGCCAAGATGGTGAGTGCCATTGGCCCACACCTCGCTCACACATCCTATTATTAATAAGTTTTATATTACTGATTAGCTTAGAATAATTGTAGAAAATAATTGGTAGATCAGATGATATTGAATCTATGTACTGATTTGATCAGGAAAATGTGTACATAAAGACAATGTAGTTCTAATGTCTAATTATGATTCCTAGTATAAAAGCATAGCTAACAGATGAATGTAGAGTCATCTACACATGTAAACCAAAGTTTGTGATGAATAGGTTGTTAATCATGTTAAATACATTTCTTTGACATATATTATGATGTCAATAAACAATTTTGAGATCCCAATGTATTAAATAAGATTAGGATGATACTGATAATCTTTTGTGGTGTCTAATTCATAAATAAGGGAGTTAGGGTTTTGAGTATAATGATTACATCTTGTCATGAACTTACCCTGCATGATCTAATATATCTGATGATTTGAGATTCATATAATATGTCTAATTAGGGGTTTCTAAACCTTAGAAATAATAATGTGTTGGAACATGTTTGATGTCCTTATTCCTAATACAAACTTGAGATAACCATACATCCTAGTTAGGATATAATCTAGAACTAATTAGTATCTTGTGAATGGTTTATGATACTTTAGGATTATACATACATGCATACAATGTTGATTGATTATGTTGATTGCTTGGATGTTTGGATACAAGTTTAAAGTACTTGAAGTATATTGAACGGTTATACAATGAGGCATGTGGTCACTTATGAGTACCCACATTATTGACTACTGATGGTTTTCCGGATGGTTTCTAAAGTATTGATTAGATGAATAAACTGTTGGATGTTTATTTAATTTAGTTCATTATTATTGCATTGTGAGTATCACACAAAGTAAATTAGAATATTATGAACCTTGGGTTATATCGATCAAGGGATAATACACATAAGTCCTTTGATGTATAATGATTAGAATATGCAATGAAAATACAAGTTTCATATATGTAAATATTTGGTTGTGAATATTATATGTTGTCATCATACTTGCACACATTTTGGTTGCACCACATACACAATATAGTAATATATTGATATGTGTATTTGTTTGTTGGTGTTTCAAGTAACTACCACATATATAAATATATGAAGACTCAGAGATTCAAATGAAATCAATAGAAGATATTAAAGCTAAGTCAAGGAGGATTACATACATAGTTCTAGTACTTCTCGTGTATTAGTTATCTTGGTTTTGAGAAATTTATCTAACTCCTTAGAGGATCCTCATTATACATCTTGTAAACAATCTTTGCTCAATTGATAGAAATTATTAATTACTATTTGTCATTTTTTGAATCCTTATCCTAAAAATTTAGGTATCTTCTCTCGAGTTTAAGGTCCACCTTGATTGGGGAACACTTAAAAGTGGGGGTCATTACAGTTGGTATCCATGCCTAATGTTATCAAATGATATTTAATAGTTGGTCATTTCAAGTAATCCATGGAATCAGAAGGAAAATTATTAGGGCATTCACTGAGGGTAATGGTGTCTAGAAAGGATCACAACTTTGGGGACTGGAAATATTTTCCTTTGTACCATTAAGTTGGTATACATGAAATCCCATAGCCAATGTGATACCTACCTGGATAGAACCTAGGATTTTCTTCAAATAATATTTCCCTAAGTCCCTCATCTCTAATTATGTGCACTTCTCATCTCTTTGCTTAATAAACCCTAAAATATAGTTCCCTCCCCATATCAAGTTAGGTTTTGAGAAGAAGTAGGATCAAGGAATCCTCTGCCAGTCAAGAAGTAATGTTATATAGAGAAGTAAAATGTGAAAGATGTGATATGTAGTCTATGTCCCTCTAGTCAGGGTTAACCCTAGAAGGACCTAAGTAGGGGTGGGGAAAACATAGTCACCCATGAGGGACTTGAGTGGGATAACCAAGTAAGGTATGCAAACCTTAGTAGGTCATGGGAATTAGAAAACCATAAAATATGAGGTGTGGTTCCAAAACCCTAATTCTAAGTAATGGGAGTAGTTCAGGTGAAATCATAACACTTCCCAAACAAACCCTAAGTTGGGTGAAGGAAAGAGAGAACCCAAATGGGTTTTTGGATAGTTCCATTTTGGTACCCCTAATTAGATACCCTAGTTTTCCATGCATGCAAGTATGCGGAGTAAGGCATGCATGATTTATACAAATCGGTTTTGAATATAAACGAAGCATAGGAAATCAATAACTACATAAGGAAAAAATAAAATACACTCAATTCAAATTTTATGGGGGTCTCCCGACCTGGGGTGGGTAAACTCAAGATTCAGAAAAGGACCTTTGGGGGAGGCACAACTCTGGTCCTGAGGGGTCATGTTGTGTCTAGAAAGTCTAATCTCCTCCTAAAATCCATGAAGGCACCCTAGGCTAGGACCTTCCCTATAAGGGTGAGTTGACCAGCCTCATTTTGAGAATTAAGGAAACCTTGGACGTCCTCAAAGGACCTAACCCTAACCATCTAGGTTATTATATTATAAGGCATAATTAATATAACAATAACATGTGCAGGTCCATCAATATGATATGATGTGAGACATTGGTTGGAGAAATTCCAATTTGAAATATGATGTTAAAAATGTGCCTTAAAATGTATGGCATGTGATTATTTCTATGCCTTAGGGTTTTTCATATAAATTGTGAGACCTAGGGTCAAGGTGACATTTCAGAACCCTTACCCTAAAACAATTCCAAGATAAAATAATGGTAGTATAAAGTTGTGATGTCTCAGTTATCCCTATGCATGGAAGTGGCACAAAATATACCTATGTAGGGAAGATGCCCAAATGAGGCATGAAATAGCCTTATGCAAGGAAGAAGCTCAAGTTCGGCTTGAATTAGCCCTATGTAGGGAAGAGCCTTATGTTAGCTATATTAAGGGAAGAGTTGAGCTTTATTCTAGTCCTACAAAAGGAAGAGTTAAGCCTCACATTATCCCTATGCAAGAAGAGGTCAGTCCAACAAAAGGAAGAGTTGAGCCTCACATTATCCCTACACAAGAAAGGTCATGAAAATCCACTTTCTATGTTTCTAAGGCCCAAGGGTCGAGTGGGAATAACCAGGGCAATAATGCACGAGATGAAGATACAAAGAAGACAGGAAGTTATGAGATAATAGTGGAAATAAAATTTAAAATGGATTTGTGCACAAACTTCATAACTATTATTAAAACACTTTCCCTTCAATTCATGAAATTTAAGAAAACATTCTAAAATAAAATTGTTCATGGTTTGTAGTCATTGTTGAGGATGACTCAACATAAAATTGGAGTTATGAGATAATATGTGGGCACACCATATTCGGACATGGAATGGGATGAACTTTGTATTTGGACTACATCCAAATGTTTATTTCATCTTATTCTGAGTAATAGAGATTGGGTAGCCACATGTGATATGTGAAGTTGACAAGTAGAAATGAATACACTAAGTTGAAATGTATGACATCATTTATGGTATGGAGGTATTACCTCACCAACTCATGACTATAGTTGAATAATAATGAGTATTTTGAAAATTAGGTGAAAATGTAATCACCAAGTACAAATGAGAAGAGAAAGAGAAAATATATTCTTCAAGTGATAATGTAATTACATGAATGAGGTTGTGGAAATACCCCTTTGAATAAATCAGGGTTCCAACCTCAATAATATGAGAACTTTTCATCTTACTGGGAGTAAACCTAGATAGAAACTATCCATGAATGGTTTAATGCTAATATGAGTCATCATTCATCTTAACCTTATTAGGTTTGAATTGTGTGGGAAAAATTCCAAATTAAGGAGGGGTGAATGTAAGATCCTCTAATTTTGTAAATTTGGATTCTACTATTATGAATTCAAAAGTAATTTTTTAATATTCACTTCACAACAAACAAAGTTATACTATAACTATAAGCTCAACAACATGACTTTTATTTATTTGGGTTGATGAATGTAAGTCCTAGACCTAGCTCAGGTCTTCAAGTTAAGTAAATAATGTATTATTGAACACATATATTAATTGAGGGTTCAAGTGATGTGAAAAGTCTTAAATTTGTAATTAAGGATATAATTAATTGTATAGACTCTTTGTAAGGTCAAGGAATGGTCCATCGGACCTTTAATATAATACAAGCCCCATTTAGACTAATTAGAGTTTACATAGGGGTCCTTGAATAGCAAAATTATGAATTAAGTATCTCGAGTTCATAATAAATGCTCAAGACAAATTAGTTGATGCACAACGGGTTATTAGATTATGGGAGAAATTCTAGATAGTTCTGAGCAACCTTGTGACTTAGATAAGTGATTATCTAGAAGTTCCTTTCAAATCAAGTTTCATATACTAAAGAAACTTTTTTAGGTTTTATCTTGAGCCCAATGACAGATAATGATATTATCCTAAATTTGAGAGGAATTGGGGTTGTAACATGGCTAACATGATTATTTATCAAATGTATTTTTACTTAAATAAAAACAAATTGTATTTGCAAGTGAGTCCTTCTCCCTTGGGACTCAGATCCAGTTCTCAGGTCATGGGTAGAGTCGGTGTGATGACACACTTTCAACTTAACCATCTAGTTAGAGTTACTTAGATGATTACATGCTTAACTAGATTCATCGTTGTTTGGGCCTGATAAATCATGGTAATCTAATTATTATGTTTTAAACCTGATGACATACTTTAAGAATTATTTAATTTTGAATAATTATAATTTGATAAATGTAAACTCTAGTCGGTCAAAAGTAGGATTGTGGTAGCATGTGAACACATAATTTGATATATATATATAGAGAGGTGTAGTAAATGATTTTTAATGTTTTATATAAAAGTTTAATTTTTATATAATTTTTATATAGTATGGATAAATAAATTATGAGTGTTCTTGAAAAATATTAGAATTTTGAGTATTTTCTAACCTATTGGTCGACCAAGTTTCCCCAGGGAAAACTCAGTTGACCTTGCATTTAGGCCATAATATAGAAGTCTGGTAATTCATTTTTATATATTCATTGGTATATCTAAACGAGCTAAAATTTAGAATATGGATTCGTAACCCAATTTTAGACATTATACAAAAAAAATTCAGATTTTTTCAATGACGTTGGATTGCTCCAAGTGTAATGTCAGCCAAGTTTCATATTAGTAACAACTCGACCGATCAACCAGTCTGAATAAATAAAGAAAAGAAGATTGAAAATAAATTTTGGACTTTTTTTCTATTGTTATAAGCACATAAATTAATCTATATAATCAACCTAACACCCTAGTACTCCCATAATATGTGGTTTCTATCCAATATACAAAATTCTAGAAAGAGAGGAGGATTAGGGTTTTGATAGAGAAATTTTTTAGAACGGTTAAGTTAGGGTTTTGGCTTCCTATAGCTTGTGAACTCATGTAATTTCATCAAGTATATATATGATTAAATGGTGAATATTTTCTCCGATGTATAGATTCTATCCTCCATATGATTTTAAAAAATATAGAAAATCACCATCTTTTCTCGTTCTTTCTCTCGTATTCTCCTTTTCTAGGGTTTCCGTGACAAAAGGAGAAATAAGTGGATTCAATCTTCACGAGATGGTCGGATTTCAAGGAATTCATATTATATGAGACATTTGTAAGGCGTTTGGAACCTTAGGTGAGTGTATATCACTCTGTTAAGCTCTGTAATCATGTTAAGAGCCTAATTCTATATGGATAAAATAATCAACATCCTTGCATGATTTTGTATGGAATTGGGTGACCAATTGGGAAGATTCTTGGGAAATGATTTATAATAATTTAGATTATTTTCCATTGAGTTGTATTTTTAGTTCCTAACATATTAATTGAATATCTGTGAAAAAATCTATGGATAGAGAACAATATTGTTGTACACATATATTGCCTAAAATTGGTCTAATAAATGCTATACTTTGAAATTGAGTTTACAAGTATAGATTTATGTAAGAACTTAATAAGAATGAGTTCTCAACTGTAATTTTCAAATATGTTCCAAAATTATATAAGGAACGAACATAAACATCAGTATGATCATTTTAAATGGAGGTATTCCATGTCTAGGGTTAATTTTATCGAATTGGCTCAGATGAGTCAATAAACCAATGCTTACTTATAATCGATGGATGGTTGTGTTGAATGGGTTTCCACACGTTTGAATATCCCTAACGAAATCATGTACACTCTGATGAGATTAGTGCATAATAATGTACTTATGATGTATTTATCTGATTTGACTTCTTGAAAATCCTAGAAATTGAATATCAAACAAATATGAGTGATAAAGCTCGAACTTGTATATGTTCTTAAATGTGACAAAAATGCTCAACTATAGGTATTATTACTTCAACTGAAATCAGTCAATTGTATGATGATGATCTAAGCCTAATGCATCTATTGTAGTATAATTTATGGAATAATGAGTAAACCCTACATGAGTGCAAGACTTTTATACAAGTCACATAAGAATGGATTGAGAAGATGACTAAATGTTAAAAAGTAAGAAGAAGAAACCCCTAATCTTAGATACTTCCTAAAGAGATTTTTATAAGGAATAGAAGGATTTTTGTTATTTACCTAATGTCATTAGAAGCTGAAGGACACGGTACATGTATCAAAATACAAGAAAATAAATGAACAAGGGTGATATGACTTGTGATGATAAGTAAGGATTGGAATATAAATGAAATGAGTATTAGGAAGTCTTTCATATATTTACTTGAATACATGTGGGTTTTCTTCTATAGAACAAAATACACTAAAATTAGAATGTGAAGGATTTTATAAGATGGAAACTTTATACATTAAGCAAATTTAAAATTATTAATTCCAAGATGGTAGTGAGCATGATATAAAAGAAGTTATGCCCGATGATTATAAAATGAAGGAAAAATGAAGAAAAGTGATAGTTGGCTCTGGGAACCTAATTATAACCCTAATATGATGAGCTATGTGATAATAATGAATAATACTTTGAGATAAGGGATGAAGTTAAGTATACTCTATTTTAGTTACAAGTTGAAGTTCAAGGGTGAATTCTAAATCATAAGAATACATGTTATTTTGGATTATAATTGTTTCTAGAATACATGTATTATGATAATGATCAATGTTTATGGATTTTAACTGTTGAATATTAATCCTAATTAAATAATCATAATTAGTAAAATAGGATTATTAAGTGTGTATGCACTTCTGGGCTTTGATATTTGCTCATATCAATAGAAATAGGATGGAAAAAGTATAAGTTGTATGATAAATCAATGAACATTGACTGCGAATTGTGATAGAAATGAATTGGTAAGACATATGTTGAGATTGAATTATCATGCAATGATTATATTTGAGAAATCCTATATAGTGTAAATGTTGGACAATGAGATGATGTCTTGGACTGATTTCCCATCAATGATGGCTTATATGAAATGATGCAGAAATGGAAAGAAACATGTTACAGATTATTGATTGTCGTGCTTCTTGTGTTAATCATTGTCTTTGTTGTTAGTCCTAATCTAATTCATGTTGATATAGTTTCATGAAGATATACTCATATGATAAACGATGATTTGAATCTTCTTTAATATGAGCAAAAAGGATTAATAACAAGTGAAATAATGATAAGTCTAGTTAGGTGCCCTAAAGACCTTGAGTTTTCCTCAAGATCCATATTAGGGAAATGAAATAGATCTCCTTGTTGTGATTAGAGAATTATGACAAAGATATTTAGAGAGTGAATATAAAACTTAAAAGTTAGACCATCATGACTTAAGAGTGAGTCATCTATTGTTACTTTATCACTAAATCCTTTGTTGTAAAAGTCTATGTCCATGAGGAGTAGATTGTGATGAAATGAAAATTGTGAAATATGAAACATATGATGATATGTGATATATTGTGATGATGGTTTCTATCTCATGTACCTAGGATGAGGATGTGAGATGCTTAGGCCACCATAGGGTGGATCAGTGTATGTTATTGATATGTTAGGGTGGTGTTCTAAACCCTAAGATAGTGACGGTGAGTCATTGACACGAGAATCAGGCTTTGTGACTTCTATTTGATGAGGTACTAGGCAAGTAGTGTTGGGTAAATTGAATAAAACATGACTAGCCGTGTAGAATATGAGTTGCATGTTTGTTACATTCATTTTACTGGTAGTTGATAAATGTTATGTTGTTGAATATGTTTCTTTTGTGGAAATTAACCATTCCATTATAAAGATAATCCATTACATATTTTTATTTGTCTGGCTTAGAAGCTTATCTTAAATGACAATAAGTGCTTGATGTTGGGATTTAATATCCACTTTGAATATGCTTTGGATTTACTCATCCTCTAAATAGTTCTGATTGGTACACATGTCTTATCTTATCAGCACTAGCTTCAGGACTGCATGATGTGTTCCTAGTCTGGATGGTGGAGTGTCACAGAAATGGTGTTATTGTTATGTCTTGATTCTAGTTGTTTAGATCTTTTTTTTTACTCCTACAATCTTATTCTAATTATGAAGTATATATCATCTATTGGTCTCCCCATAGACATGATGTTAAGATATTTTAAAGTTGGAATTGGCCTAAGTAAATACCTTATCTGATTAATCAGATCATTGTCATAAATTAGATATTCTAATTTCTATAATTAACTATTATTCTTAGTAATATATACAAGTCTATTTTATGTTCATTATACTTTATTTGATCTTGATGGATGTACTCAGCTTGAGTGGGGGGTATCCACTCATTGGGGCCCTATATGAGTCTCATGAGGTTGTTTCAAATGTTTTTAGGTATAATGCTATCCAAAAGAGAGGTCATGACATAGAAGATGTAAATAGAATAATCTATAGATTAGAATGTCCATGTACTCTCTCTTTCCTGAGATAGGTAGTATATCGAATGTTTTTCTTTCATTTAAATGTAAAATATATAAACAAAATTGTATATGAGCAATTAAATTTGATTCTAGTTTTAGTAAAGTTGAATAAGATTTGTGATAATCTGGCATTGGTTGACGAGGTTTATTGAGAAAGAAACATGAAAAGAATTCCTTCTATTTTTTGTATATTGTGTTAATCATGTTTGTCAAAAATTAGTTGTTTATTTCTCATTCTAGTTTTAGGTTTAGGGTTTCTCTCTAATGGTTGGTATTTATGCTAATCAAAAGAAAGGTCTCAAGAATGTGGTATTATATTTTAGGTTAGATGAGTATGCAAGGACAATAGGATCTAGGTTTAAATGTCAATATAGATGTTTGACATAATCTGAATGATATGCCTACTAACGAATAGAGTATTTGACTACTCTGGTCAAGTATCTGAGTATTGGGATAAGTTAGTATGGAACTATCAATTACACTTCTTATGGCTTCCCTGGCTAAGCATCTAGATGAAGACAATTTGGGAGTACAAAAATGTGCACGATTGTGACAAAAGGATAAACATGGAGAAGGATAAATTATTATATAATTGAATATGGAGTCTAAGACATCCTAGAAATTTATACTAGAAAGATGAATGAAATTAATAGACTACAAAGATAACTCCTAGTGAATTAGAATATGAGTATAAATCTGACATTGTATGAAAAACTAAGAATGAAGAACTATTAACACTAAGATAATGTTCTTCATGAAGAGAACTGATGGATGTGGATAATAATATAGAATGAATTATAATCTTGATCCATGGGATGAATAATAAAAATATACGTGTATCATGTCTTGATAGTGATTTATTACCAAGATTTGTTAAATAAGTGTTTGTATTACTCAAAGAGGAATATGTTGATGATTGTGAGTGAAATATTTGTTTAATGTTGTTAAGTTCAATTTTCTATATAAAAGGTCCAATAAGTAAGAGAATAAGGTGATATGAAAGAATGACAAATCTAAAATCATTCTAACATGACTCTAAGAGAGATAATTGATTATATGATATGATATTGCTCACATTTTTCTTGGATTTTGAGACAAAATCCTAAAAGGAGGGGAGAATTTGTAATGATCCATTTTTAACTTAGACATCTAATTTGGGTTTAACTGGATGGTTACATGCTTAACTAGATTTATCATTATTTTAGATTCATAAATTATGGTAGTTTAATTATTATATTTTAAACATAATGAAAAAATCTAAGCATTGTTTTATTTTGAATAATTAGGGTTTTTAAGTGTCGGCCAACATTAGGGTTTTGGTAGCATTTGAATAAATAATTTTATGTATATAGAGAGAGGTTTAGTAAATGATTTTTGATATTTTATATATAACTCTGAATCTTTGAACTTTGGATATACTAAGGATAACTCTTACATAAGTGTAGTTTCAAATTATCAGAATTTTTTAACGTTTTATAACATGTTGTTCGGTCGAGTATCCCTAAGACAAACTCAACCGACCATGCATTTAGGCTAAAATATAGTAGTCTGGTAATTGATTTTTAGCTATTTATTGGTACATCCAAATAAGATGAAGTTTTAATAGTATCTTGGTAACACAATCTAGGATACTCTTCTACCTTATGTTTTGGTGATGTTGTATCAAACCAGAGTGTGGTGTCGTCCAAGTTTCTTGTCAGTAACAACTCGACCGACCAACCAGTCTGAATCAATAATAAAAGAAGATTGAAAATCGGTTTTGGAATTCTTTGCAATTGTTCTAAGAACCTAAATTGATCTTTATCGTCAACCTAACACCCTAGTATCTCCCATAATATGTGGTTCATGTCCAAGATACAAAATTATAGAGAGAGAGGAGGATTAGGGTTTTAAAGGAGATATTTGTTGGAGAGGTTGATTTAGGGTTTTGGCTTCCTATAGCTTGAAAATTCATATGAGTTCATCAACTATAGATAGGACTTCATGGTGAATCTTCTCTCCTATGCCTAGATTCCATCCACCTTTGATGTGAACCTTGAAATGTAGAAAAAGACCATCTTTTCTCTTTCTTTCTCTCCTATTCTGAGTTCAAAAGAGCAAGAAATGGATTCAATCTTTGCGATTTGGTTGGATTTCTGGAAAAAAATCAAATTATCAGGAAATTTGTAAGGTGCTTGGCACCTTAGGTGAATGTTTCTCTCTCTCTTAATCTTTGTAGTCATGTGGAAATCCTAATTCTATCCAGCTAAAAGAATCAACATCATTGTCTGCTTTTGTATGTGATTGAGTGATCAATTGGGAAGATTCTTAGGAAATGATTTGTACATACTTAGTTTCTTTTCCATTGAGTTGTATTTGCTTACTTCCTTATATAATGATTCAATGTCTGTAAAAACATTATATGGATAGAGAACCATGTTTTTTTGCACATATATAGAATAAGGTCGGCCTAATGAATTTTATGCTTTGAATTTGAGTTGACATGTATAGAATCATGTATGAACTTAATAAGACTGAATTCTCAATTGTATATTTCAGATATTATCTAGAATTATATTTGGACTAAACATAAGGATCAGTACGATCATTTTAAATGAAGGTATTCCAAGTATAGTGTTTGTTTTTCCATATTGACTCAAATAAGCCTATGAGTCGATGCATACTTATAATTGATGGATGAGTTGTGTTGAATGGGAACTAGGGTTTCCATGTGTGAGAATATCCCTAATGAATTCATGTACACCGTGATGAGGTTAGTGAATACTACTATTCTAACAATATATTGAGTGGATCCAATTTCTTGAAAACCCTAGAGATCTGATATTAAGATGAATATGAGTGATAAAGCTAGAACTTGTATGTAATATTGGAAATGTGATGAATTGGTCAACTGTAGGTGTTATTACTTCAATTGAAGTCAATAACTCTTATTATGATGAACTAAGCCTAATATATATATTGTAATATAATTTATGGAATAATGAGTAAACCCTATATGAATGCAAAAATTTTATAAAAGTCACATATTAATGAATTTAAGTTACGTAATAATAATGATTAGGAAGATGACTAAAGGTTAAAAAGTAAAAATAACAAGAAGCAACCATAAACCGTGGTACTCCCTAAATTGAGAGTTTTGTAATGAAAATAAGGATTGTTTTTATTTACCAAAATGCCATTAGAAGCCAAAGGACATGGTGCATGTATCTAAATACAAGGAAAGAAATCGAAAAGGGTGAACTGAGTTGTGATTATATGTAAGGATTAGAATATTATTGAAATGAGTATGAGGAAGTACTTCATCTCTTTACTTAAAATATATGAGGGTGGACTTAAATAGAATGAAATACACTAAAATTAGTCTATTAGGGATTTCAATAAGAGAGAAACTTTATGCATTATGTAAATTTTAGAATGATTGATTTCAATAGTGGTAGTGAACATGATATCAATGAAGTTATCAATCATGATTGAGAAATGAAGGAAATATAAAGAAAACTGATAATTGGATTTAAGAAACTAACTTTAACACTACTATGATGATCTATATGATAATAACAAATAATACTCTAAGATAAGGGATTAAGGAATGTACATAAGTTTAGTCTAATTCAATTACAAGATGAAGTTCAAGGATGAAATTTATTCATAAGAATACATGTTTGGATAGTAATTCTCTATAAAATATTGGTATTCTAAGAATAGTCTATTCTGATGGATTTCAAATAAGATCAAATATGTGTTGAATACTAATACTAATTACAGAATGGCAAACAGTAAAAGTGGATTATTAAGTGTGTATGCACATATATGCTTTGATATGTATTCTTATCTATAGAAACCACTGCAATAAGTATATGTTGTATGATAAACTTGTTCATAGTGTGGTGAACAATGCAAGATGTTTATACACTTATATTGTGGCTAGTTCTAATGTGAATATTTTCTAAGAACTGTGATATGGAATGAATTGATAAGATATATGTTGAGATTGATGTAGCATGCAATGATTACATTTGAGAAACCCAATTTAGGGTAAATGATGGACAATGAGATGATGTTTTGGGATGATATACCATCAATGATGACTTATACGAAATGATGCAGAAATAGAAAGAAACATATATGTTGCAAATTACTAATTGTTGTGCTTCTTATTTTAATCATTATCTTTCTTATTAAGCCTAATGAATTCATATCACTCTAGTTGCATGAGAATATAATTATATGATAAATGATGATTGGAATCTTCTTTAAGATGAGTGAAAAGGATTAATAACAAGTGAAAGATGATATTGTTGGTATGTATGCCCATAGACCCAATCATGTGATGGTTGTAATGAGGCATTATGTAATTGATTTGATAATAATAAAAGGTAAATTTCATTTGTTCTATTTTATTTCATTATGAGATAATGATGTAACATAAGAAATGTCTAAAGGATGATGTTACTCAATGGCATATATCTTCATGATGAGAACTTGAACAATGAGATCATATGTATGATAAGAGTACATACATTCTTGTTATGTCCCTAGTCAAATTTTACTATGGAAGCAAAATAGACAATAGTAATACATAAGACTAGAATGTGTTTTAGTTGATGACATAATCTATTTATTCATGATATG
Source organism: Alisma plantago-aquatica (assembly GCA_963693085.1). Taxonomy (NCBI): domain Eukaryota; kingdom Viridiplantae; phylum Streptophyta; class Magnoliopsida; order Alismatales; family Alismataceae; genus Alisma; species Alisma plantago-aquatica. The sequence goes on along the minus strand of OY856411.1, from coordinate 1,236,574,265 downwards.
TGATATCAAACCAAGCACATAGGTACTTGTTAGAGAATATTGTACTGGACAGACCCACTTTGAAAGTGATACATGGAGATCATGGAATGGTAGTCAAAATCATCTCTCATAGTGATAATGGTGATTGTGATTCTTAGACCTGAAGTCACTACACTCATCACATGTCATTCAATGTATTTTGACACCATCCAAAATGGCCTTAAATAAGGGTTTCCATAAAGGTCGAGCTCTAGTATGTTGTGACACGTGGGAGATTGACTGTGAGTGATGTAGATGGACTTTGTCCCTCCTATTCGAGATTGATATCCTGGACACTTGATAAGTGAGACTCATAAATGCATGGCCATGCTCATGTGAGTCAAATGTGATATTGAGATCAAATGTATCTCAACAGTCTGCTCTAGTTCAAGAAACATGGATTGAACATTGATAGGATGAAGATTCCATGTCTTGAGTTCAATTTGGATATTAGAGACAAAGAAACTATATGACCATGGTAACACTGATCATGGATTGTAGGTTGTAGTTGTTCTCCAACTATCCAATTACTTGCATAGCAATGATGTGTTGCTAGATACCACTCATTGCTTGTAATGTCATAAATTGGTTATGGACATTCACTGACAATGTAACTTGGGACCTATAGGGTCACACACATAGGATTCAAATGAAAAAGGAGTTTATTCATGAATATGGTTTAACTTGATTACTAAAGTGTTTAAGTGTTCAATTTAAGAAGCAATGGATGAAAATTGATTGATAGGGTTGTGAACTGACCAATTCAAGTGTTGAATCGATCAATTCAAGTGTTAGGTCAATTTAAACTATAGTGGTTGAACATTGCCTAAACCGGGACATGAATCAACTAGTTCAATTAGTGAACTGACCGATTCAAAGTATAAAATGACCGATTCAACTTGTGAATCACCTGTTTCAATGATCAATATGATTGAATCAAGGATTGATGTTGACATCTCATTTTGTATTAATCAAGTATTGAAAGAAAATGTGATAGAAAATAGGAAAGCAAGTGAACTAGCCGACTCAAGTGTTGTGACCGATAGTTTCACATGTGAACCAATTGGTTCAGGTGTAAACTAATTGTCTCATGGTTTGTAGCTTCAAGAAAATTCATGAAATTTTGTTCTTTGACTCACGATTGATCTGGAAACCCTGATCGTGATCTCTGGTAAATAGAGGGGTAGTCAAGGCTTTTAGGAGACAAAACAATTAACTCTATCAATTATTGTGGTAACATGAGATCCCAAGCAAGTCTTACCCATAAAAGGGAGAGACAACAAGGGAGAGCAAGTCAATACTAGCACGTTGATGTTTGAAGGGACGACTACTTCCTGTTGGCTCTGGTAGTGCAACGTGGAGTTCCTGGTGGTCCTCGTGGATTGTGTAGAGGAAAATAGGACTTTTCCACCCTCTAAGGAGGACATCATCAACCGTCGTCTATGTTGATCAACCAGGAGGTTGTCGTTGACAGCTGCCAGGTATAGCTTGGGAATGAAGCACGTTGCAACAAGGATAGTCATTGGTGACTTCCTCTAGAACCAGGTACATGAACTGCAACCCTTCCTTCACAATTCATAGTTGTTGATGCACACTACTATTCAAGGGGAATATGGCAGTATAAATTTTGTTTCCACTGCCATATTTCCCTACAGTGGTATCATAGCCACGTCAATTCACTATGCTTTGGGATTTAATTGATATGATCATATTTTTGTTTTTCATTTATTTATTACATGTGATGTGAATTATTAATGTGCATACCTGATTAAATACCACATACAATTCTTATATATATGATATGACATATACATATGCAATTTATATATGTTGCCCTAAAATTGTTTTGATGGAGGATGTTAACATGGTTATGGACAATACCACCAAGATCTTTGTGCATGGTTGGATGCTTGTTATTCCTATTTTATGTCTTCTCTTACATATGTAAAAGTATTAATGCTTTCCTTTATATGCTCTCCTCGAATGTAACTTGAGGTTTCCCTATTACAATGTAATATGTTAAATAGGAATATGATAGTTTTATTCCCTAGGATATGTTGTGGTGTCTTGGAGCTTCATCACCTTCCTTATGGTGATTCTTGGCAGTTTTCCTTCTTCGTAAGTGGTTCTTTTCCCTTGATCACATTTTTCCTTTGAACCCTATCTTCATCTTCTTCTCCTTTCTCAGCCATTAAGACCATGTTTTGACATGGTGACTAACTTGAAGATCTTCTCCTCACAAAGGGGTCATAGACAATGTTTTTACATGGTGACACCCGAGTGAGAAGGAACCCTCTTCCTTCTTCTTTCTTCTTGGTTTTTCCTAGCGTTCTTCATACCCTTTCGTTGATCTATATCATAACCTTGGAGTTTTCTCCTTGTGAGGAAGCCTTGTGGCCAAAAATTGCTCTTTGGTGGAGTTCTTCTTCTCTCTTGGAGATCGAGATCTTGGATCTTGGTCCTCTACCTAAGGCGTGCAATATAACTCTCTACTCTCTTCTATTATAGGACTTATAATCTTTCTTTGTTGTTTCTACCTCTAAAACATGACCTTGACATGCTAGATGATGTTGCTACAACCTAGGGTTTGAATCTTGTTGATGATCCTATGTGTTTTGCCTTTTTCCAAAAACCCTAATCTTGATGCCCATTTTTTAGAGAGTTATGAGATAGATGTTTTCCTCTTGTTTTTGGATCTAGGTTTTTCATCAACATGCACATGGTTAGAGAACCTTGATGTAGAATGGAGATTAGGTTTTATTTTGCATGTTTTAAACATGATTTATCTCTCTTACATAAGGTCCTTTCATGGTGATTTCCATGGTAAATGATTAGAGTTTTGATGACTACCTTAAGTATAAGGATTTTTCACTGAAATGGTGATAAGTTTTCCTTGATTGTAGTCTCCTATTTTGATCTATAAACTTGATGCTAATGTACAGGATGAAGTTATCATGAAATAAGGTTTAAGACTTTATAGTATTTGCATGAAGATTGCTCTTTTTCTTAAACCCTAATTCCATGAACTTGATTTCTAAGTGATATATGATGTGAAATTGTTACATGCAACATGATTCATGGTTTTATCACCATGTTTTGGTTCGACCTTTGTGTTTTTTTGAGGTTTTGAGTTGGTTCTCTTGATGTTGAAACTTGGCCTTCTTTACCTTTATTTGTTTTCTTGGAGGTTTATGTTGGAGATCAAATTTCAAAGTTTTGATGCTCTTTTGCATAGAGTTTTCCATCTTGATGATGATCTTACATGCACCATGATTTTTGGCCCTATCACCATATAAGTTTTCATACATTGTGTTTTTCTTGAAGTTTTTTGTAATTTTCATATGTGAAGTGGTTTGGTTTTCTCTCTCCTATGTGATTTTACTTGTTGATAATTATGGTGATCCTTTTTTAGGGTTTTTTTCCTACATCCATGAATTTTGACCTGGTGACGCTTGGTCTTCTTGAAGAGTAGTTTATATTTCGACCTTGGTTTGGGCATGTCGTGATGGTCAAGACATATGTGTGGGATGATGCTTCGTTCGAGACTTGTGTTGGTGTTGGTCGTGACATGTTCTGATGTCTTGGTTGTTACCTTGAGCTTGTTGCGGTCAAAACTCAACCCCTAATGGCATTGAGGGTCGAGACAAATGTGTTAGTTGTTGTGTTTCAATCATGACCATGTTCCTTGTTTTAGTTTTGACCATGTTCTTTGTTTTGATTGTGACACTTGTTTTGATAGTGGTCGTGACACATGTTTGATGGGTAGTTGATACACTCACTTGAGTGCATGGTCGTAACACATGTGGAACTTTGTATGGTGGTTACATATGTACATGTAAATGTTGTTTGATACCTAATGATGTTTGGATGGTTGATTAACCAAGTTAATAATGATGTTCTATTCTTAGTATGCTCTAAGAAAGTGGGAGGTGGCATAATTAGGGTTTGGTGATTGATTTATGATATGGAACCCTAATCCTCTATACATGTAACCCTAACCTTAATGTTGGGAAATATGATGTGTTTGCTTGACTCATTTGAAGTGGTTACCAAATTATGGTGCTTTCTCCCCCTTGTTGATGAACCCCTAACCTTGCAGGTGAAATGAATATCATAGCTTGTGTATGCTATGTTGGTGATCATGTGACATAGGGTGATGGCCATGAACCTTGATGTGACATGATGAGATCATATTGATGTGATGGGTCCTAAGACTAGGTGAAGGCTTCATTCCTATTGTGAGGGATTCATATCCCACAGTGATGTGATTGAGGGATTCATATCTCACAGTGATGTGACAATGGTGATAGCCTTGTATGGTTGTGTAACACCGGTGATAGCCTTGTGAATGGCGGTGCTACAAGTATCATGTGATGATGATGTGAGTAGTTCACACCTTATACATTTTATATCTTCTAGAGTTGTATTATGACCTTATATTTGTAGAGTTTGTTTAGGGTTTGTACATTGTAACTTGATTGATGCTAAAAGACACACAATTGTCCTAATTAATCAAGTGAAACCCTAATCATGTAGGTGTGATGTGCCATAGATCCATTCCAGTGTCAGTTTTATTGTTGGATGGTTTTTTGAGTAATCCATACGGGAAACTCAGAGTGCATATTTTTTAATATGTGGGGGTGCAAGTCAAGTTTCTCCTTGTGTCCATAATTATAGGTTGTGTGAGATGTCCATGTGTGAGTTGTTCTTCTTATGATATGTGATAGGCAGCAATATAATTGCATGTGATGCCTCTTTTTAGAATGGTCATGTGTAAGCTTGTTCTTCTAGCATCATGACATGTACTAAGGAGGGCTAGGTGTTTTGATATGGATGGCCATGCGTGAGACAATCCTTTAGCTTGACTATATGTCATTGTTTCTGTTGTATTGACCAAGAGGTGTTAAGCAGGTCATGGATTCCATCGCTTCCATTGACCTTGTATGGCACCAATTTTGACTTTGTAATAGTCGGTTGGATTTGAGTGGTTCGACTCAAATCCTCATGGAAATAATAAAAGACGTAACACCATCGTGTAGTGTACTTGCTTAGAGTCAAATTCGAATAACATTGGATGACCCCTTTGCCTTATCTTTGAACTAATTTCTTGAGTTATAATGTGGTAAGAGAAATCAACTCTAATACATGTTCTTCATATTCCTTTTTAAAGTATTTATTGTTCTGCTGCTCAGTGATAATTGCCTAGTTTTTCTTAAACTACATTGGCTATTAGAAACATATAATTTAGTTGGATCTTCTCAACCAGCTAAGTATTTATCTACTAGCTTAGTTATATGTGCTTTTAATAGATTTTGGCAGAGAGTTATAGCTCTCACTGGGACGTTTGGTCTCACCCTGTGAGTTTCCACATCTTTTAGGTGGACATGAACGTTGAGATAGAGGTCGTGATGTTGAAGCTGATAGTAAGAGGAGTTGTAGCTATTGGATCATAGATATGCAGCTAGTGTCTAGTGATAGACCAATGTGTCTTACCTGTACTTTCAGGTCCTTGGGGGTGTTTTATAGATGTTGTACATCAGTTTGAGTTTTTGGGTCTATATACCATGGTGGTACACACATGATTTGTATACGTGAACAGGTTGTCAATTGTAACATGTTGTGGCTAGTTAGCTAGTGAACAATGATATGTAACATCTTTTGACATGAACAAAATATAAGTGACACAAGTTCTATGTCTTTAAATATGATGCATTCATCTTGAGATGCCTTTATGTGATCGGTTTTAATTTACCCTATTTTGTGGTAATGTGGTTATTAGTGATAATTTTGTGCTTTTTTTGAGTAATCTCACTTTGTGTGGCAATGGGTGTCACATTTGGTGGTATCAGAGCTCTAGGTTCACTGAGTCTATAGGGACACTAAGACTTAGGACTAGGATGATGTCTAAGCTAAGAACATGACATAAAACATGGTGCTTACTACCTAATCTTAGTACTTGAGTGCCCTAGCTAGGTATTCACCTATTGAAGAGGGGGGTAAGTATGGAACTCTTAGATTGCTATATTTCGGATTACTCTGATCAAGTAGTCATTCTGAAACAAACTAAAGAGCCTAAAAAATTAGGAATCATGGTAATTATACCTTCATCTTGCCCTATAGAAGAAGAGAACTACATCATAACTTATCAAAACTTGAATGTCTGATAATTATAAGAGAAAGATACTACACTGTAAAACCTAAACTTGAACACAAATAATCTATGAGAGGACCTTGAAGTTGTAATATCAAGAGGATCATAAAGTAAAAAATGGATAAATCTATGTTAACAAAGTAAGTCAAGTTGTAAAATCCACATAAGATGAAGAGAATTCATGAGATAAGTATGATAAGAGAAGACAAATGAGAACAATGATAAATGAATAAAGTGGAATCTGAGCGAACCTCAGACCAACTATGTGAATAAGGAAGTTGTAAAATAAAAAAAAATCATTACATTTGAAAATTTTAAAGAGAGGTGACCCATATTTAAAGAAGGAAATGTGAAATATGATGGTCTACCTCTTGATGAGGGGATTGAAAAACATGATAAAACAAGAGAACATACATGAGAATGATGAACAAATAATCAGAAAGAAGTAATGAGATGCTATAATCTTGATAATTCCTATGTTTATGGCAAAGAAATCAAGGTGAAAAAGGTAAAATGACACATAAAATTTGTAAATTTGTATAACAACGAAAGATTGTTGGTAACCCATTTCCCTTATTAGCAACCCTTGGGAAGTGTTGTGGTATCAAGGGAGGTGTGTTCCCTTGTGCTCCTTCTTTCTTGGAATGTGTCATTCAAGTGAATCATATACCACTTGATAGGCATGGTATCGACGTGATCCTTAGATGGTACTCGGGATAGGATCAGGTGGTCTTGGTCTATAGATCCAAGGTAACTATGTTTAAGGATGATGATGTCCTGTGAATCTTCCAAGATGGTAAGAAGATTCTTGACGTGTCTGGTATCAGCGATGGTGGCAAGGAAGATGATGAGGCAAGGTTTTGAAGTGTTTTGGCACATTTAGTTAATATTATGGCGGGGAATCCTAGTATTCATGAAGTTCTAGTTGTATGGAAGTTCGAGGATGTGTTCCTTGATAAGTTTCCAGGGTTCCCCCTCCTGAAGGGTTTGACTTTTTGAGATCAATTTGGTCAATACTACTCAACCTAAAGTACATATACTATATAGGATGATGCCAGCTGAGATGTAAGAGTTGGAGAAATGGTTACAAGATGTGCTTAAGAAAGATTTTCACCAGACCAAGCACATTTCCTTGGAATGCTCCCATTTTGTTCGTGAAAAATAAACATGGATCAAGGAAGTTATTCTTTGATTACTAATAGTTGGACAAGATAACGATTAAGAATGGTGCCCTTTGATATGTATAGATGATCTATTTGACTAGTTGTGGGGTGCCATAGTCTTCTCCAAGACTGACTTGGAGTCGGGTCAGCATCAGTTGCGGATCAAGACGGGTGACATCTTGATCAATTCCAAAGGTAGCCTTCTGTGGTTATGTGGTATCTGCTTGTGAAGTATATATAAGACCAGAAGAAGATGGAGCCAGTGCTAGAGTGGGAACAACCAAAGACATCTATAGGAGGTTATTGAAGACTTCAGCGTAGTTGTGTTACCCCTAACAAAGTTGATGATGAAAGGTGTGCCATTTATCTGGGATGGTAGATGTCAACGTTCTTTCCTACTTTTGAAGGAGAAGCTGACCAGTACACCAGTGTTAGTGCTACTAGAACAAGGAAAGGATACATAGTTTTTCATGAAGCATCAACAAAACAGTTTGGGTTGCATGTTGATGCAAGATAAGAATGCGGTAGTAGATGCTTTAAACGGGAAGTCTTCTTTGTCAGCATATGTGGATAAGGCACAGTAGTGTTCCTTAGTGTTCCATAAGAGAGACATGTTGGTCTCCTTACATTAGATGGATGAATAGTTGGAGGTGCCCTTGTTAGTAGGATTATTGACATAGTCACTAGTAACATTGACGTTGAGTTAGCATATCAGAGTAGCACAATAGGATCATGGAGGATTTGATGAGTCAGAGGATGGTACAAGTATATTACCATAACAAAATAGTTGTTACGGAGATAACCTGAAGATGTTGGTTCTAAAAAAGGCTCACTCTTCTGAGTACCTATGCATCCCAGTAGAACCAAGATGCATCAGAATCTGAAGGGTCTATATTAGTGGCCAGATTTGAAACATGAAGAAGTTGGAGTAGTAAATAAGTGTCCAGTGCATTAGCAGGTTAAGAAGGGATATTAGAAATGTGTAGGAACCTTATAACTGATCCATGTATCGTGGAAAGATAGATAGTCTAATAGAATGATACATACCTTGGGGATCTATTTAAGAGATCGTGTTTGCAGTTTGAGGCAGTGGAGATGTTTTCCATAGTATTATAGACAAGTTCTGCTACAATAACAACTATCATGGGAGCATTGGTATGGAACCATACGAGGCTCGGTGTGAGAGACAGTATAGATCTTCATTACTTTAGTATAAGATCAGTGAGTAACCTATAAGAGGAGTTGCCACCTGAGTTACCTATGTTGCATCCAATGTTTCATGTTTCTATGTTGAAGGAGTGTCATCCAGATACAGAGTTGTCTGTATAGTCATAGGAGATGGAGATAGATAAGGAAGTGTCATGTGTGGTAGATCATGTGTAGATTATGGATAGGAGACTCAAAAGGTTGACGAAGAAGAATACCCTTTTAGTTAAGGTCCTTTGGCATCACTGTGGTGTAGAGGAAGCCACGAGGGAGCTTGAGGAAGAGATGTGTGGGAGGTACCCGTCTCTTTTCACGTAGGATTTTAGGGGAGAAATCCTTTTTAGGGGTTTATGGTTGTAAGGCCCATGAACTGGTTTAATGCTTGAGTATGATTTATTTTCTTAATAAGATGCTTAGAACCTTAATATAAACCTTTGAGATGCTTTGTTGACATGCAAATATCTTATGTTCTAGTTTGGTCTTGTTATGATGATGTTTGAACTTTGTATGTTGGTTTTGGACTGAGTTGCAATTTACCCCCAAGTTCAAGGCTTATCTTGCAATTTTCCACATGTTGAGTGTGCCCTTAGTTCTTTAGCATCGTGTGAGAGATAATGATTCTATGGAGCACCTTGTTGGACCTTGGTTTATGAGGTGGCATCATGTGGTGATGTTAGGGTTTTTGGTTGGTGTTGACCATGTTAAGCTTGGTTGGGTGTTGAGACCTTTGTTTTGACCTTGTTGGTGTGCCTTGTGTGTGTTTTGACAACCACACCTTCCTTGAGTGGTTTATTTTGACCTTCATGGTCTTGAGGTGTTTTGTTTGAGATGGTTTGTCTTTTGAGAGGTGTTTCGACCATGAGTGGTTGGTGGTCTTTTGTGGTGGTCGAGACATGGTTCTTTGATGCTTATTTCAACCCCTTAGTTGTGTCTCGATCAAAACCAATGTGTTGATAACCTAAGTGATCGATACCTAACATTGGTTGTATCACCATGTGTTTCATGCATGTGTATAGCGGTTGCATGTTGGTTTCCTTTGTGGATAAGTGTCCTTTTGATTCCTTTAGGTGTTGACACCTAACCCCTACCTTACTTCCCTCCTCCTTTGGGTATATAACCCCTTTCTCTTTCTTGCAAGTATCCATTTCGGCCCTCCTTATTCTCCTCTATCTTTTGTTTGACCTTATATCTTTGACGATCAATAAGGACTGATCTTGGGTGCTTTGGAGGTTGATCAACCTTACATGTACTGTTTGGAGCTTGATCATCTTCCTTGTGGTGATTCTTGGCAATTTTCCTTCTTTGTAAGTGGTTCTTTTCCCTTGATCACGTTTTTCCTTGGAACCCTATCTTCTTCTTCTTCTTCTCCTTTTGTTCGAGCACAGGTATGTCGTCGCATGGGAATCAAAGAAACAGAAGATTTGGGTCGTCATCTAGGTATCCCAATCATTCACAAACGGAAGAGCAAGGTCCATTTCCAGCACCTGGTTGACAAGCTTCACCACCAGGTGTCGAGCTGGCAGAACAGACATCTATCTCTGGCAGGGCGGGTCACCTTGGTTAACTCAGTCTTGCTCTCATTGCCGTGTTACACAATGCAGATGATTCAGCTCCCTGTCTCCGTTACTGATCGATTAGAACAACTGACCCGGAACTTCCTCTGGACTGGGTCCTCCACGAACAGGGGCACTAATCTTGTCTCTTGGAAACAAACCTACACGGCGCGCTCTCAAGGAGGCCTGGGCATCAAGCGTGCCCGCCTTCTCAATTCGGCACTTATTATGAAGCTAGCATGGGACTTTGTAAGGAAACGGGAGGTTCCCTGGGTGAGCTTAATGCGAGCTAAGTACCCCGACAACCGTACCAATCGTTCCTCCAGCTCACACACCTGGAGGAGCATCACTTTGGCGTTGCCTTTTATTTGGGCGCACTCAAGGATGACTCCTATTTCTAGGCTGCTCACAAACACGTGGGAAGACGCGTGGGTTGGAGATGGATCCGTTCCTAATGTGAAGCCAGGGTTACAAATACCTGAGGATCTAAAAGACCTTCAGGTCTCCAGTCTGATCCTAGATGGCGGGGATTGGTATATCGACTTTCTGCGTAGCTGGTTTACTGATGATTGTGTCAGGGACATTGTTAGCATGCCCACACCCAGGCTGGACCTTGGAGATGATGGCAGAGTCTGGTTGCTTTCTACAGATGGAGAATTCACGACTTGCTCGGCATATAGCAGCTTGGCGGACGGGCAGAGCCTGATGCACTCCAAGTGCCTATCTGCTTTGTGGAAGCTTCCCATTCAGCAAAGAATGAAAACTACCGGGTGGCTCATCTTTCATAACAGGCTCCTCACTAATTCCATGCGACTCCAGCGAAGGATGACGGAGGATTCGCGATGTCCAAGATGTCAAAACCAAGAGGAAACAGTTCTCCACGCTCTACGGGACTGCCCGGATGCTATGCAGACCTGGTAGCGAGTGCTCCCGATTGCTGCCATATCCTTCTTTCAGCAGCAATCCACAGCAGAATGGATGGAATATTGTCTCACCGGTTCCTTTCTTATGGACGATTGGAAGGCGTTATTTGTGGAGACTTGCTGGTGGCTCTGGAGAGCCCGCAACCAAACAATCTTTGAAGGCAAACGAATACCCCCGACAATTCTCGCACTGAACTCTAAGGCTAGTGTGGCTAGTACACGGCTTGCTTTCTGTAACTCAACTTACGAAGGGATATGTCCGCCGGCCTCGATGCCTGCCTCCGCTTTGGAAGTAAGCAACAGGACTACTATCATACATGTGGATACGGCAGTTGATCTACATCTCAAACTTAAAGCCACGGGGGTTGTTTTGAGGCATTCTACGGGACAGTGGATTTCTGGGTGGGATTATAAGTACCAAGGTTCTGATCCGATGGATGGGGAACTACGAGCCATCCTGGATGGTCTTCGCTGCGCCAAGCTATGCAACATCTCGCCATATGCTGTGATTACTGATTCCAAGAACGCCTTCCAATGGATCAAGGGACAGCAACCTACTCCTCTGAGATACAGACTTCAGATCCAAGCAATTAAGGACGGACTCGAGCAATGCCTCTCCAACATCATCTACCAACAACGGAACCAGAATAAGCTTGCAGATCAGCTGGCCAAGCGCCACCTAAAACAACCTGACTGGACTGGATGTTGGGCCAATTGCCCAGACTTCCTAAGTTCCTTGTACCTGAAGGAACTGGAAACTCATTCCGCTTTCATAGTTAGCCCTAGAGGCATGTAGTCAGGCACACTGGCATGTACCCAAAAAAAAAAGATCATGTTTTGACATGGTGGCAACCTTGAAGATCTTCTCCTCGCAAAGGGTTCATAGCCTATGTTTTGACATGGTGACACCCGAGTGAGAAGGATCCCTCTTCTTTCTTCTTTCTTCTTGGCTCGGACTATGGTTCTCCATTCCCTTTCCTTGAGCTATATCATAACCTTGGTGTTTTCTCCTTGTGAGGTAACCTTGTGGCCAAAAGTTTCTCTTTGGTGGAGTTCTTCTTCTCTCTTGGAGATCGAGATCTTGGAGCTTGGTCCTCTACCTAAGGTTGGTTATATAACTCTCTAGTCTCTTCTATTATAACACTTATAATCTTTCTTGCATGTTGTTTTTTCTACCTCTAAAACATGACCTTGACATGCTAGATGATGTTTCTATAACCTAGGGTTTGAATATTGGTAATGGTCCTATGTGTTTTGCCTTTTCCCTAAAACCTAATCTTGGTGCCCAATTTTGAGAGAGTTATGATATATATGTTTTCCTCTTATTTTTTTATATAGGTTTTCCATTGACATGAACATGGTTAGAGAACCTTGATGTAGCATGGATATTAGGTTCTATTTAGCATGTGTTGATCATGAGTTATCTCTCTTGCATAAGGTCCTTTCGTGGTGATTTCCATGGTACATGATTAGAGTTTTGGTGACCGCCTTAAGTATAGGGTTTTTCCACCAAAATGGTGATAAGCTTTCCTTGATGATAATCTCCTGTTTTGATCTCTAAACTTGATACTAATGTACTGGATGAATTTATCATGAACTAAGTTTTAAGGCTTTGTAGTATTATCATGAAGATTGTTATTTCTCTTAAACCCTATTTCCATGAACCCAATTTCTAAGTGATTGGTGTAGTGAAGTTGTTACATGCAACATGATTATTTGTTTTATCCCAATGTTTTGGTTTGGCCTTTGTGTTTTCTTAAGGTTTTGAGTTGTTTCTCTTGAATTTAAAGCTCAGTCTTCTTTGCCTTTGTTTCGTTTCTTGGAGGTTAATGTTGGAGATCAAAATTCAAGGTTTTGATGCTCTTTTGGATGGAGTTTTCCATCTTGATGATGATCTTACATGAACCATGATTTTTGGTCCTATCACCATACAAGTTTTTGGTCATAATGTTTTGCTTGAAGTTTTGTGTAGTTTTCATATGTGGTGGCTTGGTTTTCTCTCTCCTATGTGGTTTTACTTGTTGATATCTATGGCGACCATTTTTTTAAGGTTTGTTTTCCCTACATCCTTGAATTTTGACCTGATGATGATTGGTCTTCTTGAGGAGTAGTTCATGTTTTGACCTTGGTTTGGGCATATGGTGATGGTCGAGACATATGTGTGGGATGATACTTCGATCGAGACATGTGTTGGTGTTGGTTGTGATACGTTATGATGTCTTCGTCGTTACCTTGAGCTTGTTGCGATCGAAACCCAAACCCTAATGGTTTAAGGGTCAAGACATATGTGTTAGTTGTTGTGTTCCGGTCGTGACCATGTTTCTTATTTCATTTGTGACCATGTTCTTTGTTTTGGTTGTGATACTTGACCATGCCTTGGTTGATAGTTGGTTGAGACACTTGTATTGAGAGTGTTCGTGAGTCTCGTGATACATGTTTGATGGGTGGTCAATACACTCACTTGAGTGCATGGTCGTAACACATGTGGAACTTTGTATGGTGGTTACATATGTACTTGTAAATGTTTGTTGATACATAATGTTGTTTGAATGGTTGATTAACCAAGTTAATGAAGATGTTCTAATCTTATTATGCTCCAAGAAAGTGGGAGGTGACATAATTAGAGTTTTATGATTGATTTATGATATGGAACCCTAATTGGCTATACATGTAACCCTAACCTTAATGTTTGGAAATATGATGTGTTTGCTTGACTCATTTGAAGTGGTTACCACATTATGATGCTTTCTCTCCCTTGTTTATGAACCCCTAACCTTACAGGTGAAATGAATATCATATATTTTGCATGCTATGGTGGTGATCATATGACACATGGTGATGGCTATTAGCCTTGATGTGACATGATGAGATCATATTGATGTGATGGGTCCTATGGCCTGGTGAAGGCTTAATGCCTATTCCGAGGTGATATCCTCCAATGATGTAATTGAGGGATAGATATCCCATAGTGATGTGACAATTGATAGCCTTGTATGGTTATGTGACATTGGTGATTTCCTTGTGAATGGCAGTGCTACAAGTATCATGTGATGATGATGTCACTAGTTCACACCTTATAGATTTTATATCTTCTGGAGTTGTATTATGCCCTTATCTTTGTACACTTTGTTCCAGGTTTATACGTTGTAAATTCATTGATGCTATAAGACACACAATTGGCCAAATTAATCAAGCGGAACCCTAATCATGTAGGTGCCATGTTCCATAGATCCATTCTAGTGTTAGTTTTCTTGTTGGATGGTGAAATGAGTCATTCCTATGGGAAACTCATACTACAGATTTTTTAATATGCAGGGGTACAAATTGAGTATCTCCTTGTATCCACAATTACAGGTTGTCTGGGGTGGTTGTGCGTGAGCTATTCTCCTTATGATATGTGATAGGCAACAATATAACTGCATGTGATGCCTCTTTTTAGAATGGCCATGCGTGAGCCTATTCTTCTAGCATCCTGACATGTACCAAGGTAGGCTAGGTGTTTTTATATGGATGGCCATGTGTGAGCCAATCCTTCATATTGACTAAATGTCACTATTTCTCTTGTACTAGCGAAGAGGTGTTGGGGAGGTCGTGGATTCTGGCTCTTCCATTGACCTTGTATGGCACCGATTTTGACTTCACATTGGTCAGTTGGATTTGAGTGGTATGACTCAAATCCTAAGGCAAATAATAAAAGACGTAATATATCCATGTAGTGTATTTGCTTAGGGTCAAATATAAATTGGATGACCCCTTTGCCTTATATTTGCACTAATTTCTTGAATGATAATGCCGTAAGAGAAATCAACTCTTATACATGTTCTTCATATTACTTTTTAAAGTATCTATTGTTCTACTACTCAGTGATAACTACCTATTTTTTCTTAAACTACTTAATCTATTAGATACATATTATTTAGTCGAATATGCTCAACCTTCTAAGTATTTTCTCTACTAGCTTAGTTATCAGTGCTTTTAATAGACATTAGCAAAGAGTTATATCTCTCGCTGGGTTGTTCGGTCTCACCTCTCAGTTTCCACATCTTTTAGGTGGACCTGAACGTTGAGATAGATATTGTGATGTTGAAGTTGACAGTAAGATGATCTGTAGTTGTTGGATCATGGATATGCAACTAATGTCTAGTAATAGAATCCTATGTGTCATCCCTGTAGTCTCAGGTCCTTGGGGGTATTTTATAGATGTTGTACATCGGTTTGAGTTTTTGAGTCTATACCATGGTGGTACATACATGATTTGTATACATGAACAAGTTATCATATGTAACAGGTTGTGTCTAGTCAGCCAGTGAATAATGATATGTAACATCTTTTGACAATGAAATATAAGTAACAAAATTTCTATGGTTTTAAATATGATGCATTCAGCTTGAGGTGCATTTATGTGATTGGTTTTAAATAGCCCTATTTTGTGGTAATGTGGTTATTAGTGATAATTCCATGCTTGTTTTGATTAATCTCTCTTTGTGTGGAAATGGGTGTCACAACATGTTTTTCGTTTGGGGATATATCATGCATATGATATGTACTGTATGTATTGGATATGTATATGTATTTATATTAAATCCCTCAATAAATAATAAGCCTTAGATGCTTTCCATAAGCAACACACATGAAAATCTTGATCGACCAAGTATAGGTTATGCTAAAGTGTGGTGCTTTGTCTATCCCGTGGAAGTGTGATGGTAGATATGCAGATCTGTTAAATCAAGATACATATTTTGTTGTGTTGTCTTTTGCGTCAGGCTTAACTAGGTGACCTTAATGAGATTAAGTACCTAAAAACATAGAGATGAATTATGAAAAGGAGTTGAGCACACCATCTATCCAAGAGTTCCATGAGATGCAATTACAAAAGTTGTCTACCTAAATAATCAAGTTGTGGGCAATCATCTAAAGCTGACTCATGATTTGATGAAATATGGATCTTGGCTCACTAGAAGATTGTACACTGTAATCTTCCAAATTAATAGTGAGGGCTATCAATTTCAACAAAATAGTGGGAGTGATAATTAATTAAATGCCTAATTAATATCTTCAATATTATCAAATCAAATCAAAAGTGTTTTGACAAAGTAATTTTTTTATCTTGTAGATATAAATTGAAAACACACTATCATTACGACCGGTCATTGAGAAGGACAATTTATACAAGATAAACTTCCATAACTGGTTCGGGACTTTGAGAAGCATTCTCTTTGTCCTTGAAGTACCACTTCTAGTGGAACCCACTCTATATTCACCTAAGGCCGATATGTGTTCTTACTTGAAGCATGCCAATGATGTCGTAGACATCAAAAACATTTTGTTGGGCTGTATGAACTATGAGTTTCATAAATAGCATGAAAAGTAAGAAAGGTATAGTGCCTTTAAAGGTGTTGTTAGAGTGCAAAATAATAGAGGGAGATCAAATAGAGACTCATTTGTTTAATATGATTGTGTGTGTGGAACATCAGGAGACACTAGGATTTCCTTTAGGTCAAGAGTTGTCCATGGATACGATTCTACAAACATTGCCTAAATCATATAGCCACTTTATCAAGTGCTATCACTTGAGTAACTTGGCTAAACTACTATCTAGTTGCTTGACATGTTGATAAATGTTGAGGAACAAATAAAGTAGGATAAATATGTGATGGTGATCAGTGGAATAGAATCCAAGGATAAAGGCAAGGACAAGAAGTGTTATGAGGCTAAGCTGAAGTCCAAGTCTTCTGCACTCAAAATAAGGAGAGGGGTAAGGAAACCTAGGAAGATGGATCAAGGGGTAGAGATCTTCACTTCTGGTATATATGGAATTGAGATTCACTTCACTACTTCTTCATCTTGGGTACTAGATACTGGATGTGGATCACACATTTGCTCAAATGTGAATGATCTAAAAAGAAGTAGACCTTTGAGAAAAGGAGAGGTTCAACTCTGCATTGTTGATGGATCAAGAGTTGCTTCTAGTGAGGTTGGAACCTATGGGTTATCTCTACTAAGTTAGCTTGTAATAGAGTTAGAGAACTGCTATTATGTACTAGATATTAATAGGAACATTATATATGTATCTTGTTTGAACAAGAATGTATTCGATTTTTTTATAAAGAATGGTCAATGTTCTATCAGTAGAAATGGGAACTTTTATGGCAATTGCCTAATGTCTTATAGTCTATACTTGATAGATCTGGAGACAAGTGTGTATAATATAAATACCAAAAGACAAAAACTCAATAACTCAAACCAAACATACCTTTGGCATTGTCATCTAGGGAACATAAATGAGAAACACATTTCCATACTCCATAAAGATGGTTATCTGGACTCTTTTGATTTCGAATCATTAAGGACATGTAAATCTTGTTTGTTGGGAAAGATGACAAAAACTCCCTTCATTGGAAATAGTGATAGGACAAATGATCTATTAGGACTCATACATATTGATGTATGTGGG
Organism: Alisma plantago-aquatica; assembly: GCA_963693085.1. NCBI lineage: Eukaryota > Viridiplantae > Streptophyta > Magnoliopsida > Alismatales > Alismataceae > Alisma > Alisma plantago-aquatica. Next base: position 1,236,556,797 of record OY856411.1, on the reverse strand, counting down.
CCTTTTAGAACAAATACTAGAGGTGGTTATAAGTACTTCATTACCTTTACTAATGACTTCACTAGGTATGATTATGTTTACTTGATGAAACATAAGTTTGAAACCCTTGACAAGTTCAAGGATTTCATGAATGAAGTATAATGCAAATTGGTAAAGGTATTAAGGCACTTTGTTCTAATCGAGGTGGAGAATACTTAATCTAAGAGTTTGGAGACCTTCTACGAGACCCTGGTATTGTAACACAATGGACTCCACCTGGAACACCAAAGCACAATGGTGTATCAAAGAGAAGGAATCACATGTCAATAGATATGGTGCAATCAGTGATGATTTTTTTGATATTCCGACTTCTAATAGGGTTATGCTCTTGAAACCACAATGTTTACACTTAACTATGTACCATCTAAATTGGTTCAAAAGACACCATATCAGATATGGACTGGGAAGCATCCCTAAATGTCTTTTATGAGGATTTGGGGATGTGAAGCTTATGTCAAGAAAAATTTTCCTAAAAATTTTGTCCCTAGATCAGATAAATGTTACTTTGTCGGATATCCTAAAGAAACCAAGGGATAGTACTTGTATAATCCATATGACAAGAAAGTGTTTGTTGCCAGGGACGTTGCATTCCTAGAAAAGGAATTTATTTCCAAAGGAATTAGTGGGAGAAAAGTAGAACTCAAAGAGGTTCAAGATCAACAAGAAAACCTTGATCCTATAGAGGTACAATATGAACAAGGAGACTCACAAATTGTTGTGGACTTTCAAGATCCTCATGTAACATAAGATCCTCGCATATCTAGTAGGACACAACTTGAGCTAGAAACATTTGGTTATCTTGTTACTCAAGAAGGCGGTTAGTTGGTCATAGATGATGAGCCAACAACCTACCTAGAGTCTATTGAGGGATCAGAGATTGAGAAATGGCTTGAGGTCATGGGATTTGAGTTTAAATCCATGTATACCAACAAGGTATGGATCTTGGTTGTAATCCCCTTGACCTAGCTTTATGCTTAATCTTGCTTACTTAACATAATTATATGCTTAAAACCTTAATATAATCATGGGATGTACCTTAATAATATGTGACATGGTTACGTTTTAAGTTTGGTCCTGTTTGGATGATGTTTGAACTATTTATGCTATATGTGTGCTTGTTTTGGGCCAAGTTGCAATTTACCCATGTTGAGGGTTTATCTTGCAATTTGTCACAAGTTTGACGTGTTGGGTTTTAGGGGAGACAGAGAAGGCAGTAGAAACAAAAAATTTTCTCCCCAACCCATACCGAGGAAACGCGTCAACGTCTATATAATAGGAAAGGATGGTTTGCGGAATCATACCTTGTCCCGAGGCTTGCTCGGCGACAATACCTCGCGCAATGCGCGGTCTTCAACTCCAGACTTCGACGGTGTCTGTGCAACTCCTGGTCGCACCGGGACTGACAACTCCTACTCGAACCGGACTGTCGAATGACAGTTGTCCTCCTAAGCGGCAGTGTCCTCCCGCCTCTATAGTAGTCCACACGGACCACTTGGAACTCCACTCTCCTTGTCCCACAAGGAAGTGGAAGGAGTTGCACCCTCCTGTTGACGTACTAGTCGCCAACACGCTCTCCTGCCTCCTGTTGCAACTGCAGTTGTCCTTCCCTTGCTGCACCTCCCTTTTGCGGGAAGCACTTGCTCGGGCTCTCTCACGGTTACCAAAACCAGAGAGAACGACAACTTGCAGAGCAACTGGTTGCACTGAGCTGTACTTTTCGAAGCCCCCAATACCCCTATTTATATAGGAGAGTCATGGGACAGGGTTCTCCATCCCGGGCAATGCGGGACTAAAGCAGGAGTAGAAGGGTTCGAGAATTTTCCACAAAAAGCAACCGGTTCGCAACCTGAAATGATCGGTTCACAACTGAACCGATCGGTTCGGCCATTGAGCCGATCGGTTGGACCTGAGTCGATCGTTTGGGGCACTCCAACCGATCGGTTGGTGCCCTGAACCGATCGGTTCATGGTCCTAATCCGGCTCAAAAAGACTTTCCTTATTTCTTTCCCAATTGGTATCGAATACCAATATTATTCCCAATCGAATTGGGCAATTTGAAACGAAAGGAAAATTCTTGCCGACATGACTTTCCCAACTGGTCAGTTGCACTAGTTGAGCCGATCGGTTCAACTCTTGAACCGGTCGTCTCAACCTGGGCATGAGCCGATCGGCCTGGACACTCCAGCCGATCGGTTCAGCAACCTCAGCCGACCGGTTCATCACATGAACCGATCGGTTGGGAGCACAAGTTGGGAAAAATCAGTCAATTGTGATTTCAATCAATCCGATACTCCAATCAATGCGTCCAACACCTTGAACCATACGATATTGAGCCATCGACTGATTGAGTGTTTAATTGAACTACTAAACTCCTTTAGTAATCAATCTAAACATTGCTTTGTGGACAAAACTCCTCTTCCAGGTTAAATCCTATGTGTGTGACCCTGCAAGTCCATTTCATGTTGGCAGTGAAAGTCCATAACACTTATGACTTCACAAGCAAAGAGCGGTGCCTAGTCACACATCAGTGCTACCCAAGTGAAAGTAGAAAGTTGGAGAACAACTTTCATCCTACAATCCGTGAATGGTGTTACAGCGAATGTATAATTTCTTTGTCACTGATATCCCGAATGAACTCGAGGCATGGAACAGTCATCCTGTCAATGTTCATTCACTTCCTTGATCTCAGAGTAGACTGGAAGAGATATGTATGACATCAGTATCATATACTGATTCACACATGCGTGCACGCCTTTCTCAATCCTACTCATCAAGTGGCCATGGATATCAAACTCCCTCAGGAGGGAGAAATCCCATATCTATCACTCACCCCTCAAAAGCCCCATGTGTCAAAGCCACCCAATCATCACCTTTATAACAACCCATGTTTCAGGACTGCGTTTGATGATGTCAAAGTGTGCCCAACGACATGTGTTGAGTGTAGTGATTTCAGGTCTAAGAATCACACTCACCACCATCACTGTGAGTACTGACTGTGACTACCATCTCATGGTTCCATGTGTCAAACTCACGGTGGGTCTGTCCGATACCTTGTTCTCTAACAAGTACCTATGTGTTTGGTTTGATATCTCTATATCATGACTAATGAGATTCTGTCATCAACCAACACCACAATCTAGTCTTGTGTGTCATTGTTGTCTATCTACCTTCCACAATGACATCCGACTAGGGACATAACAAGAATGTACAAACTCTTAGCATCCGTATGATCTCATCGTTCAAGTCATGAACCTGAAGGCATACGTCATTGAGTACTGTCATTCTTTAGACATTCAATCTGTTCTATCACTATCTCATATGACTGAACCAGAAAGAATTCGAAGCTTGCCTTTGATGTTTATCAAATCAATCTTAATGTATCCCACCAATCATCCCATGATTGGCTCTCAGGGCATACATACCAACAAACTCCCACTTGCACTGCGAGCCAATCACCCATGAATCATATTCATAGTGATCTTCAGACATGTCCCACATGTTACTGTGCTCTAGTGCCAACATAGTGAGTAATGAAAACACCTTGCCAAAGTCTGTACAAATTGCATGTCTCGCATCTCTTCGTTGTACGTCATACGTATGAGATGGAGTTGCCGTAATATGCGATCTAGTATTCCTTTGCTAACCTTTAGCCACATTGCATGATCAAGGATTCCAGACTTGTCATCAATGAGTGGAATATAAGTTCATCTCATGAACTTTTAGATCCATATAGTATCCACTGCTGTTTACTAACACCTAGATACTCGGCATTTCCCTTTTAAATGGCTTTATTGGAACACTTCCAATTATCAACAAACTTTCACTTTTATACATCTTATGTATATTTTGCGATTAATTTTCTGTCCTTTCGGAAGTTCGCATCAATGTAACTCTTTACATTGAACTCTTCCTTATCTCCATAGAACTAGTACTTCACAAGCACTTATCAAGTTCTCATGGTATTCCAGTAACCCTTACTGGAAATAGACATACATCCACTCGTCATGTCACACATACGAGTTATCAGGATGAGCACATCATATTGCCATGTCCTACATACAAGATGATGAATGCATTTTATTCTTGCCATGTCATACATGCAAGATAATGGGATGATTACATACATGATAGATCCATATCTATTCTTAGTGTTCCCATTCTTCATAAGAATTGGACACTTGGCCTTGGGATACTAACTCCATGTAACATGGACAAGTTTTCTCCCACTGAATCTGTGCATACTGAACACTTCAGTACAGATTGCCAATGTATGCTCTCTCTTTCCAGGTCAAGAGATTTTCGAGAACTATCTCTATAGATCTCTATTCCTATCACATAGGAAACATCTCTATCTTCCTTAAAGATAATTTCCACATTAGGATTTCCAATCTAGAACATTTCCATTTCACATCAATATGTGGAATGTGAACACGCTCCCACTAAATCACAGATCCCTTCTTTATCTTTGACATATCAGTCAAACCCTTTGACTATATCATCAAAGTAAAGATCCAATTTTGAGTTGCTTATACTCAATCAATCACATTGATTAGTCCATTGTAACTTATAGACTTCATTTGCATTAGTGGATTCATAAACCTTATAGGTTGTGTCACGTACACATCCTGGTTTTATTCCTCATAGGAATGCGGTTTTAGTATCCATATGTCAAATGTCTTAGCCATTAAGTTGCAATCAACAAGCATCATCCTTCTCAAAATGTTATCCATGTGTCTTAACACTTAAGACTCATTTTCACTTATGGATATGATCCAATGAGTGCTACCATCAAGGTCATACCTTATGGTTCACATGGAAATCATTTAGGATGTAATGATCATAAATCATAACTCAAAATTCAGTTCCTCATATTCATCTAGATAGTTGACTCATCACATGAACAACTCATCACATAGATAATTGAGGTGTATATGTTAAAGATATAAGAACTCACAACCCTTGTGATTCTTAATTTCTTTTATTAGTGTGGGGTATTCATTTATTAAGAAGAATTTAGTTATTTGATAATCATTCTCTATTCATTAGAGTATGATTCCTTCTTGATTTAGACATCACCATGCCTTAATCATGAGTTCACTATGATACACTATCATAATCACTCATAAGGATCTCAAACATTTGGTCCAAGTATCTCATCAAGAATTAATGCTTTACCAAATTCGTACTTCATTTATGATAATCTTGAACACTTCAAGACATTCATATTGGTATTTCTCTAAACACCATTTGAAGTATTAGCATATGTTCCAATAGGTATGTAAATACATCACATGTATTATACCTAATAGGATAATCACTCTCCCACTACATTAGTGAAGATTGATTAATTATGTCCAAGATATTCATGTCTCCTACTGGTTCTATAACCAAAAGAGTCTAGATTTATCCATCACATGGAAACTAGAAATGAATTTCTCATGATTAATGCTAATTAAATTGTTTGAGTTATCTATAACTTTTAGGTATCGTCTTATCTTATGCATATCAAATATCACAAGATAAATAAGGCATTGCCACAAAGATCACATCTTTATAAATTGAAACATCTCTTTATTAATTGCCATCATTGTCATACAATATGAAAAAATAAAGTGTTTCTATCTATTGGCAAGTATGAAATAGCAGTTCACAACTGTATTACATGCCTTATTGGCTGAAAATAAACTAAAGTATTCCTATCTATAAAGGCAACACTTGCCCCAAGTAAGAATGCTTTACACTTTACATCTTGGTATCATATACCTCAAAAAGTGTTACAAGTTTATTTACATGACACCTTCAAGTAGAGGCTTCAGTTGCCTCCTTCTTCTTTTGTTCTTCCAGGTAGAGAGGACAATTCCTTTTCCAATGTCCTGGCTTTTGACAATGGTGGCAATTTCCTTTCTTTTTCACGCCTCCCTTGGCCTTGAGAGATGAAGATGGCTTGGACTTCTGGCTAGCTTCAAAACCTTTCTTATCTTTGCCCTTTCCCTTGCGCTTGGACTTGCCTTTCTTGCTCGTGATCACCATCACAGCTTTAGGCTTGTCCTTCTTCATCTGTAACTCGGCTGTCCTCAACATGCCCAACAACTCTGACAGTGGCCTATCAAAGTTGTTCATGTTGTAGTTCATCACAAACTGACTGTAAGATTCTGGAAACGATTGCAGTATCACGTCAGTAGCCAACTCTTGGCTCAGTGGAAATCCCAGTCTCTGCAGGTTCTCTACATACCCAATCATCTTGAGTGTGTGAGGACCAACTGGATCTCCTTCTGTCATGACACACTTGAACCGCACCCTAGAAACATTGTACCTCTCTTGCCGTGCCTGATCTTCATACATGTTCCTGAGATGCATAATCATCTCTATGACACCCATGTTCTCATGTTGCCTCTGCAACTCATGGTTCATTGAACATAGCATCAAGCACTTTGCATCAATGGCATCATCAGAATGCTCCTTGTAAGCATCCCTTTCTGCCTTTGGTGCATTAGGAGCGGGTTCCTCTGGAATTGGAGTATCCAGGACATAGAGCTTGTGCTCTTGAGTGAGAACAATTCTCAATGTCCGATACCAGTCGTGGAAGTTTGTCCCATTTAGCTTGTCCTTGTCAAGGACCGATCGCAAAGAAAAGTTGTTGTTGTTTGTTGCCATTTGAACTACAAAAGGAAAATATGCAATTTTAGTCCAAAAACTCATTTTTGACTTATTTGATTGATTTGAAAAATTTGACGATATAATTAGGTCTTTAATTAATTATCGCTCCCACTATTTTACTTCAAATTGATAGCCCTCACCATCAATTCGGAAGATTGCAGCGTACAATCTTCTAGTGGGCAAGATCCTGAAATCCTCTAAGCCATGGACCAGCTAGGGCTGTCACCCACAACATAGATCTCTCAGGTAGGCAACTTTTGCCAATTGCATCATATGCAACTCTTGATAAGATGTCATATACAACTCCTTGCAATGATCATCTCCATGCCTCAAGGTACTCGATCCCATCTAGATCACCTTGTTAAGTCCGACCCAAAGCAAACACGATGAATATGCACCCTGCTAGGGCAGACCCACACATTCATCCTTCACGCTTCCACGAGATAGACGGTGCACCACGCTAGGGCGTGCCCACACTTGGTCGATCAAGCTTTTCACATGTGTCGCATTTGGAAGGCATCTAAAACTTAATATTTTAATGAGGGATTTGGTTTTATATACATATACATATCCAATCACCACAATACATAGTATGTATCATATACATGCTATATCCCACAGAAAACATGCACAAACGATAAAAAGCGATGATTATGGCCATCCTAATGTGATTCCTCGAGCCAAGAGGAATCACGGTCATCTAGGTCAACATCACATGCAACCTGTACAAGATGAACTTTGTGCCTTGCCATCCGAGTTGATCAACTCATCACATGAAAGATCTATACTCTCAAGCCGGTCGTCTGGGTGCCACCAGCCAAACGGTTGGCTCCTCCAACCGATCGGTTCGCCTGGTCGTCGTGCATCTCATCATGTCCGCCACCCGCTCGTCTCGCTCCTCGAACTGGTCATCAACCGATCGGTTCACTCCTTGAACCGACCGTCTGGAAGGTCAACCAATCGGTTCACTCCTTGAACCGATCGTCTGAGCAGTCGTCTTGATGTCTGCCGGTCTTTGACATAACAGGAAATAAAGTTCGATCCTATTTATTACATTGCTATAAAAGGGAAACCCCGAGTTACATTCGGGGGGAGCAAAGGTAGGAAAGAATCTCGAATTATTTCGAGTTACATCAGGAAAAAGAGAGGGAAGATCGGTGCGCAGACCGAGATGCAAGCAACCACATACAACCAATCACAGATAGGGGTTCATAGGCCATAATCACGCTACACACATCCACCACAAAACTCGTTTAAGGGCGACGCGTATCGAGTGCATTAATAATACATATCATATATGTAATTAGGGATTTGTGGATTTAGGATTGGATATGCATAAAGCCGATATTATTCACATCGTATGCAATAAATAAAGGCGACAAACCAAAATCGATCATATCGATATTCCTAAAATATAGAGCAGTTGACGTGGCTCTGATACCACTGTTGGGTTTTAGGGGAGACAGAGAAGGCAGCGGAAACAAAAAAATTTCTCCCCAACCCATACCGAGGAAACGCGTCAATGTCTATATAATAGGAAAGGATGGTTTGCGGAATCATACCTTGTCCCGAGGCTTGCTCGGCGACAATACCTCGCGCAATGCGCGGTCTTCAACTCCGGACTTCGACGGTGTCTGTGCAGCTCCTGGTCGCACTGGGACTGACAACTCCTACTCGAACCGGACTGTCGGATGACAGTTGTCCTCCTAAGCGGCAGTGTCCTCCCGCCTCTGTAGTAGTCCACACGGACCACCTGGAACTCCACTCTCCTTGTCCCACAAGGAAGTGGAAGGAGTCGCACCCTCCTGTTGACGTACTAGTCACCAACACGCTCTCCTGCCTCCTGTTGCAACTGCAGTTGTCCTTCCCTTGCTGCACCTCCCTTTTGCGGGAAGCACTTGCTCGGGCTCTCTCACGGTTACCAAAACCAGAGAGAACGACAACTTGCAGAGCAACTGGTTGCACTGAGCTGTACTTTTAGAAGCCCCCAATACCCCTATTTATATAGGAGAGTCATGGGACAGGGTTCTCCATCCCGGGCAATGCGGGACTAAAGCAGGAGTAGAAGGGTTCGAGAATTTTCCACAAAAAGCAACCGGTTCGCAACCTAAAATGATCGGTTCACAACTGAACCGATCGGTTCGGCCATTGAGCCGATCGGTTGGACCTGAGCCGATCGGTTGGACCTGAGCCGATCGTTTGGGGCACTCCAACCGATCGGTTGGTGCCCTGAACCGATCGGTTCATGGTCCTAATCTGGCTCAAAAAGACTTTCCTTGTTTCTTTCCCAATTGGTATCGAATACCAATATTATTCCCAATCGAATTGGGCAATTTGAAATGAAAGGAAAATTCTTGCCGACATGACTTTCCCAACTGGTCGGTTGCACCAGTTGAGCTGATCGGTTCAACTCTTGAACCGGTCGTCTCAACCTGGGCATGAGCCGATCGGCCTGGACACTCCAGCCGACCGGTTCAGCAACCTCAACCGACCGGTTCATCACATGAACTGATCGGTTGGGAGCACAGGTTGGGCAAAATCAGTCAATTGTGATTTCAATCAATCTGATACTCCAATCAATGCATCCAACACCTTGAACCATACGATATTGAGCCATCGACTGATTGAGTGTTTAATTGAACTACTAAACTCCTTTAGTAATCAATCTAAACATTGCTTTGTGGACAAAACTCCTCTTCCAGGTTAAATCCTATGTGTGTGACCCTGCAGGTCCATTTCACGTTAGCAGTGAAAGTCCATAACACTTATGACTTCACAAGCAAAGAGCGGTGCCTAGTCACACATCAGTGCTACCCAAGTGAAAGTAGAAAGTTGGAGAACAACTTTCATCCTACAATCCGTGAATGGTGTTACAGAGAATGTATAATTCCTTTGTCACAGATATCCCGAATGAACTCGAGGCATGGAACAGTCATCCTGTCAACGTTCATTCACTTCCTTGATCTCAGAGCAGACTGGAAGAGATATGTATGACATCAGTATCATATACAGATTCACACATGCGTGCACGCCTTTCTCAATCCTACTCATCAAGTGGCCATGGATATCAAACTCCCTCAGGAGGGACAAATCCCATATCTATCACTCACCCCTCAAAAGCCCCATGTGTCAAAGCCACCCAATCATCACCTTTATAACAACCCATGTTTCAGGACTGGGTTTGATGATGTCAAAGTGTTCCCAACGACATGTGTTGAGTGTAGTGATTTCAGGTCTAAGAATCACACTCACCACCATCACTGTGAGTACTGACTGTGACTACCATCTCATGGTTCCATGTGTCAAACTCACGGTGGGTCTGTCCGATACCTTGTTCTCTAACAAGTACCTATGTGTTTGGTTTGATATCTCTATATCATGACTAATGAGATTCTGTCATCAACCAACACCACAATCTAGTCTTGTGTGTCATTGTTGTCTATCTACCTTCCACAATGACATCCGACTAGGGACATAACAAGAATGTACAAACTCTTAGCATCCGTATGATCTCATCGTTCAGGTCATGAACCTGAAGGCATACGTCATTGAGTACTGTCATTCTTTAGACATTCAATCTGTTCTATCACTATCTCATATGACTGAACCAGAAAGAATTGGAAGCTTGCCTTTGATGTTTATCAAATCAATCTTAATGTATCCCACCAATCATCCCATGATTGGCTCTCAGGGCATACATACCAACATGACGTGCCTCTTAATTTTTTGCATCATGAGATAGATAATGATGCATAGTGGAACCTTTATGCACATTGTTTGATGAGGTGGCATCATGTGTTGAGTTAGGGCTTTGCATGGATGCTTGAGTTGATGGTGATGTTGACCATGTATGTTGATCCTTTGTGTGTTGCAACTGATGTGATTTCCTTGGATTGTGTTTGTAGAAACCTATGGGTTTCCTTGAGGCCTTGTTTGTTGTAGTTGAAGGTGTTTTGAACATGTTCTTTGGTTGTGGTGATTGTTTGATCTTAGACCATGGTCGCTATGCTCTTGGTCGACATGGTGTAGTGGTCACTACCCTACCTTAGTTTTATCACCCTTGTTGCATGCATGTCCCTAGTTCTTACATGACCGAGTTTTGGAGGGACAAGTGTCACTAATGTATGGACACATAACATTCCTTCCCCCTCTCTACCCTTGGTTATATATACCCCTTCTTTTGCATGCAAGTAACCTCTTTACACCCTCTTGTTCTCTCTCAATCTTGGATCTCGTCCTTGTGATCTTGATAGTGGAGAAGAGCCCAACCTTAAAGCAAGGAAGTTTAACCCTTACATGTGTAATCTAGGGTTGGAGCATCTATCTTTTGGTGATCCTTTGGTGTTATTTGATCTTGGTAAGTGATATATCCTTCTTAGTTTCATTTTCTTGCAAGTCCTACACCTCTCTTTCTACTTTTGGTCGATCTATGGTTCTCCATGGTGGTTCTCTTGAGGAACTTCTCTCTGTGTGGTTGAATCAGGGTTTTTCAATGGTAGTAGCTATGATGAGATGAAGATATCCTCTTTTCCCTTTATTTTCATCCTAGGTTTTGTGCTCTTCTTCTTTGAGATTTCTTTTGACCTAGATTTGTTCTTCTTCTCTTGTGGTGATCTTGCTCAGTCGTGGAGTTGATACAAGCTTTGGCTTTTCTCTCTTACCTTTGAGCTACTTGACTTTGGAGTTTCCTTCACTTCAAGGCAAGTTTTATAACTTTCCTTTCAATTATTGTTGCACACATCTTGCATGTTAATGATCTACACTAATATGTGATTATAAATAGTATGATGGTGATATATGTGGTGATCTTGTATAGTCTACCCCTTTTTCTTGAACCCTAATTCTTGTACCGAGATTGTAAAGAAGTGAAACCACTTCTCTACTAAAAATTTGAACAATAGAACCTCCAATACAAACACACTCAAAAGGTATGTTGGAGTGGGTGTAAAATTTTCAAATCTTTATTAATGGTAATCAAAAGACCAATGTATAGCAGTGGAAGAAAATATTTGACTATTCAATTATAAAACAAAGGGTTACAAACTTAAACTTACATCATAAGGATCCATGTAGAGGAAATCTAAACCACCTCAAGATTGTCTCCAAGCTTCATCATCTCAAGCTAAGTTTAGGTCAACACGTCTTGCCATCCATGTCCTCCACCTAGGGTTGGAAGCATACCCCAGCAAAAGAGAAACAAAGGAGACATCAGCAAAGGCTGGTATGTGCATACTAAAAAGCAACTTGAGCAATATAAGGAAATAAAGGACATCAAATGTAAAGGCTTCCCATGCAAGAGATAAGTATCACCCAAATGGGTATCAAATGGAAGATCACAACCAAAAGGGATACTTGCCATAAAACAAAACATATAAGGATTGTGCCATAAATAAATCCACTACCATGGTGGGAAACAAAGCACAAGTAGGGCACACACCCCACAATCAATATCATGCATGCATTGTGAGATAAACATAACACTAGAACAATATAAACACAATTGGCGGCCAAGGCTTCACATCCTTGCAAACCTGATAGAGAATGGCTCACCGCCAAACTCCCAAATATAAGATGGGTCAAGACACACATCTTGCCCTGGGTACGAGGTTCCTTGTCGTCCCAACAAAACAAAACCAATGCACTTACACTACTCTAGTGGTACTGAATCACATAGCATGTAAATATAGAGGCAAGTAGAAAAGTATAGTCAGAATAAACAATGTTGCCATCACACAATGGACAACACAAGCATATAAACAAATCCACTTCAAAGTGGGCATATCAACAAGTAAAATCCACATCATAGTGGTCATATAATATCAAAGGTCCAAATTGCACCAAGGCAACAGGATAAGATTCCAAGAGAATATATGTGATCACAAGATCAATAACAAAATAAGATAGTTCACATGAACCATGATATCAAAAGAAAAGAGCAATGTGTATAGGCTATTGTCCATAGGACCAAGAGAAAGAATAAAATAGGATAATTGCTCAAAAAGAATAATATGGGATGCAAACATACCTCAACATCAGAGTTAAACGATCCAAAGTCACTTCTAGGTCCAAGCCTAGGCTTCCAAAGCACCTATTAGTATATATATAGAAGATTAGGGTTAGGTTTCCATTATTATACAAAACCCTAAAAACTCCTTTTTATCATAATGTGAATTAGGTTTCCAAAACGATTCCATATTTTAGATTATATTTTCCTGAGTTCAAAACATATTTTATTATATTTTTCTGACTCATAAATATTTAGTTATGATTTTTAGAAGTTAATTCATTATTAATTAGATCCATTAAAAACACATGTTTAAAACATAAGATTCAGGCGATAAAACCAACACTATAAGAAAGCTTATATTTTTATGAATCCAACGGCTATTTATTTATATTTTTCTGATTAAGGGTTAATTAGTTATATATTTTCAATTATCGACCAATCAGAAACTCAGGAATTGCCAACTAGGTGAGAAAAAGAGAGGGAAATCAGGTGGGCCTATCCGCTGACTTGGCCCAACCAGACCCGGCCAAGTCAGGGATCAGGGCATAGCCTGACTCGCCCAAACAAAAGGAAATCATGGACAAAAGACCATTATGCCCTTAAGCACAAAAACAAAGCAAGGAGAAACGAGAAGGGTAGAGAAGTAAAAACACCGGAATCATCTTCCCCGCTCAACTCAGTGCCATAGCTGCTTGCTCCAGCAATAGCTTGCACGGAGATTTGGGCAAAAACCAAATACGCGATCAAACTCTGAGATATGGGTACCGAAAGAAAGCCTAAGCGAAGAAGAAACTGACCATACCTTCAATTCACGCGGAGGTGGATAGGGAAGAGAGAACGACCTTCCGCAAAAGCCCGGACCTCCGGCTGATCTCCGGCGGCACACACACTCGTTCTGGTTCAATTAGTAGAAGAAAAAGCTTCATAAGGTCGCTTAAATGACCAAGCCGTCGTCTCCGGTGGCCCTGAGGGTACCGACCGTCGGAACAACAACTGAGAGCAGGAAGAAAGCAGTCGGAGTAGGGAGGCTATGCACAGAACCTATAGAAGCCGGTCCAAGGGGTAATAAACATTCATGGGACCTCGGCGGAGGTTAGGAACTCAATTCTCAAAGAATCAGAGACCTCGCGCACGAAGGAGAACCGAAAAGGGATCAAAACAGGGGAAGGCGAGGATGACTCTACATCCAGGTGATACAGGAAACAAAACCCCAACATATATAGGATGGGTGGGTGTGGAATCTTTCCAGGAACCCAGCGGCGAAGAAATCGTCGAAAAAGAGCAAGAATTGAGGGAGAAATCATCAACCAAAAATCGCAAGAAACAACCTGTGTTCCAACTCCTATCTGAGCTAGGAGACGAACTCAGAGCCGTTAGATCGCAGATCAACAATCCAGAAGCAAGCCGAAATTGGAAAGCAGGCGTGACAAGGAAAATCGATTAAATGAATAAAGTATCATTTGCATTAAATGTATCTTTTTCTCTCTCTTCAAATAAGGGTTCAAACATTGTCCAAATTAAACCAAATTTTGCACAGAGGCCAATTAAAGCATATAGATTCCGAATCTAAAATTAGATTTGTCTTTTAAGAACTTTTAATGTGTCAAATAAATAAATTACTATTTTCTCTTCCCTCCTTTATTAATGGCTTTAGGATTATCCAAATTTTATGAAACTTGACACATCAGTCATAATTAATGTGTTGAACACGAATTTTCCATTAATTTTACATATTGGAGTTGTTTAAGTATTTAATTAATATTTTGAAGGTTCTACACACTTTCTCTCTCCTGATTTTACCTTTTAAGGAAACTTTCTCCAAATTGGATGAAAATTCACCCAAAGGCTATATTTATTATGTAGATCACGAATCTAACATTATTTTCCTCTTTTGGAATTATTTATTATATTTATTTATTAATTACACTTTTTAGGCAATTTCTCTCTCTTAATATTACCATATTATTTCAAGGTTGTCCAAATTAAATGAAAATTGACATGTAAGCTTATTTTAATGTGTAGATTACGAATTGGAAGTCTATTCTTTATTTTGATACTTTATTACATAGATTATGCCATTAGGCCCATTAGAGGCCCATTAACATCATTATGCATCCAATTAAGTTATTTATCATCTTATTATCACCAAATGAATTTTATGACTTATTAGATTACATTATTCACACATTAGATTATTAGGATCATCCTAACCTCAACCTTGTTTAAAAAAAACCCAAAAGATCAAAGTTCTAGGGTAGGGTTTGAGATTCGGTATGTTACAGAGATCTTGTTGAAGGTGAAAGTGTTTTACCCTACATGCACATCATGAACAATGGGTTCTTCTCATAATATAGGTTGTGTTTTCTCTCTCTTGGTGATAGAGGGATTGGATGCATGTGATGATTTGAAATGTTGATTCTTCCCCTCTTGAATCATGGTTTGGTTTTCCTATAATGTGGTGATTGGATTTTAGGGTTTTAATGATGATTTCCTCCATGTACCTCACTTCATGTTTAGTTTCGATTGAATGGTGCTAATTAACTTATGGATATTTTGTTTATGGAGTTTTCCCTCTCCTATTGGTTTCTATGTTGTGTCCTATGATGACCATACTTAGGGTTTTGGTTTGCATCTTCCGCATGTGTTTTTTCACCTTGATGACTATTTAGCTTCTTGATGTGTTATCATCTATTTTGATCGCTATGCCTTGAGCTTGTTGCAATCGCCATGATTGATGATATGTGTTGGTCGCTATGGTGGACCTAACCCTAGAGGTCACTAGTGAAACATATCTTAGCGATCACTAGAGGTGGTTTTAGCTTGTATGGTCGCTACACATTCTTTACACATTTCTGATTTCATGCTTGGTTGGTTATGATGGTAACATTTGATCTTACAGATTCTAAGAATGTGGGAAGTGGTGAACACTAGGGTATGTTTTTAATTGTTGTTATGAAAACCCTAATTGGTTATCTTTGAGAAGCCCTAACCCTAGTTTGAAATACATGTAGTTCGTGATAAGCTTACATGAGTAATTAACATAATAATGAAGTATTATCTCTCTCCTACTTGTTAAAACCCTAATTTTCTGATTGAATGAACATCATATCTAATTCTTACTCATGATAATGCTTAAGTGACACATGTGTGGTTATTACGAGTCTTGATAAGAAATGTCGAGATAATGATGCTTTACAGGAACAATGAGAATGGTCTTATGACCTTGGTAGAGGCTTAGTGCCTAATTGAGATAGTATCCTTTGTCGGATATGATACGGGATTGATATCCCATGGTGATGTGTCTTGTGTATGCAACAAAATAGTATCATGTGGCGATGTGATTAACCTTATGCTTCATAGATTTTATATCATCTAAAGTTGCAATCTACCCTTATCTTTGTAGAATCTATTTAGGGTTGTACGTTGTAACTTGATTAATGCAGTATAAAAGACCCCCAACTATCTTGACTAATAAAGTGAAAACCTAATCATGTAATGCCATGTTCCATAGATCCATTCCAGTGTCAGGACTTGCTGGATGGTGAAACGAGTCTTCCTATGGGAAACTCAGAGCACATACTATTGAGTATGCAGGGTTCTTTTCATCCTGACCCTAGTTGTTTTAGGGAGGAAGGTTGTGGTCATACCTATCCCTCAATTTGAGAATGGTTGTGGTCATGTCTCAGTGATATATATTTTTGAGATTTTTGAAGACAACTACAGTTGTACCTCAGTTATTTGGTTTGTATACCCTTGTTTCTGGCGTTGTGACCTGAACCAAGGTTGGCTAGTTGTTTTCTAAACTATATGTTGTCAAATTGCAATTTGATTGATATGTCACTATGTTGCAGACTCGTACTGACCGAGTAGTGCCAGAGAAGATCTCAGAGTCCAACTCTTCCTTGATCTTGTATGGAACTGATTGCGACCAAGAAATGGTTATTTAGAATTTGGGTGGTATGACTCAAATTCCACAGGGCTTAATAAAATATGTAACCTAGCCGTGTAGTATATTTGCTTATGGCTAAAAATGACTCACATTGGTTGTTTCCTTTTCCTTATTTCTTACACTACTTAGTTGTATTATAATGCAATAAGAGAAATCAAATATTATACAACTTCTTCATATTCCTTATAAATGCATAACTTGTTCTATTTATCAGTTCTAGCTGCTTAACCTTCTTATCATGTATAACCAGTTTTAAGTTATTCATTTAGATGAATCTGCTCATCCTGTTTAGTAATGTTATTTCCCTACTTAAATAAAATATGTGTTTACAATAGTTTTCGGGGGAGAGTTATATCTCTCATTGGGACATGGGTCTCACCCCTGTGGTTCTCCACATCATTTTAGGTGGTCGTGGTTGGAGTGGTAGAGATTGTGTTGTTGAGGAACAACAATTCGGAGATTAGTGAATGTAGAAGGTTGGATAAGTTCCTATGTTATGTAGTAGAGTCCTATGTGTCATCCATGTATTCTCAGACCTGGGAGGGTTGTGTTTGTGGATGATATGTACCTCGATACATGGTTTGGCAGTATGCCTTGG
Source organism: Alisma plantago-aquatica (assembly GCA_963693085.1). Taxonomy (NCBI): domain Eukaryota; kingdom Viridiplantae; phylum Streptophyta; class Magnoliopsida; order Alismatales; family Alismataceae; genus Alisma; species Alisma plantago-aquatica. The sequence continues at coordinate 1,236,539,547 of OY856411.1, read as the reverse complement.
TTGTATATATTGCTTTTATATGTGAACATGTTATCCTTTGGAACAAGTGTGTGGCAGTTATCTACTATACAAATGTACATACATGTCCTAATATGTGATATGGTACAGTTTGTGGACCTTGATGTAATATGATTCCCAACATAATGGTTATCTGAGATCAGTTTTAATTTACCTTGTTTTGTGATAATGTGCTTGTTTAGTTGTTAATCGTGCATTTTGGTTTTGAGTTATCTCAGTAGTGTGGTGTGGTGTGCCACATTATTATTTTCAAGTATACTAAAAGTCAGGCTGAGATATTCATGTTTGATGCCCCACACATTGTGTTGTCATTCTCGGCTAGATAATTACTCTTTTAATGATCTAAAACACCATATATTTTATTCTCTTTTAGAAACTTGCAAATCATCTTATATTGAAGTTGTTCAACAATTCATAAATCCATTGATATTTATTTATGCACAAAGTCCCTTATTTATTGATCTTGTGCTCCAAGGACCTATTTGCAAAGCAAATAGTCTCATGCGTCTTTATATGGACCATGGGTTGCACCCATGCCACAAAAATGATTTTATTATTTAAATGATTAATAATTCAAGAATTTGTTTATCAGACAAGTCTTATATATTTCAAATTTATAAAATTTTAGCATATAAAATTCTTTTTTTTTTGGTTATGCCAGGGGTCGTTTTTATTCATCTCACACCCCTCTTGTGGGCACAATCATCCAAAAATTACAGCTCCTGCTTATAACAGTGCAGGTAAAAAGCAATAAAAACCATATACATCATAACAACCTAACCAACAACACTCCGCAAAATAATGTAAGGGACTCTACATTTCTCTAAAGCCGCCATACCTCTTACTCTACGTGGTATATTCAGAATATCTGAAGCAATGAATGGCTCATTCAACCTTCTGCCCCATTTCCCTAGTTCATGAGGTATCGAGTTGATGACCTTGTGAACCAAGGACCCATATATCATAGCAGAATCAAGCTCCTCTCGTAGCTCCCTAACGAACGATGATGTCTTCCATGGCTCCATCCCATTGTTCCATAAGATGTCATGCACGTACGCCTCATCAATCTCAATGCACGAAATGACCAATGCATGGTCTCTCGCTATCTTCAACCCGATAGCACACGCTTGCATATATGCAAGTATGTAATCTGTACTCCTGAGACAAGCTCTGAATACAAGGCAGATATTAGCCCTGTGATTTCTTATAACTCCTGCCACCCACCTTCGAGGGACTCCTTGTTTATCTCTATCTCTCCCGATCATGAGGTTGAACTTAAGATTATGCAGGTCGGGAGTCTGCCAACTCACCATTTCTATCTGTCTCATCAAGACTCACGGTTCAGTCAAGCCCGCCTCCCTCATCCGTGTATAGATGTTGTTATCTGTATCTAACACAAAAGGTCTCCTCTTCAGCTGAACGTTCAGCGCCGCAATAACCCAACTCCACTCCTGAGAGAAAGGTCTATGTTGCTCCTCGAATCTAGCTTGGCATCTCAACTGCCATATGCTATACGGGATCAGAAGCGCCAGGTTTCCAGCTATCCACTCTTTTAGTTTCTTCCCCTTCCCCAGAACACAGGTATCTAGTAGGGATCTTATGTCATTAGGTGGATGCATGTCTGTCAGCTCGGCAAACTTACCCCAAAAGAAACCCGCCATTCGTCCATGGAAAATCAGATGACCAATGCTCTCCTCGTGTGGCTCCTCACAGCAGTTGCATCGAGATGCAAAGGGAATGCAGCATCTAGCTTTAATATTATCATCCGTTGACGTGGCCCCTCTAACAGACTTCCAAATGAAAGTCGCCGCCTTAGGGAAGCTACTCTTCCAAATCCACTCTAACCCAACAGGACCTTCCCTTCCGTCTACCATCAGTAGCTTTTTGAACGATCTCATAGAAAATGCACCTATCAACCCCAGACTCCATATCATTCTATCTTCCACATCAGCGATCCATGTGTTAGATTCACGGATGATATCCAATCCATCATCCTCAACTATCATCCTCAGTAAATCCCAATCCCATCCCTGGCCTTCAATCCAGAAGTCTTTAATAAGAAAAGGGTGTCTTCTATCACTAGTGAATCTAGCATGATTAGTCAAGTGCTTCTCACACCACCTCGAGTCCCATAAAGGAATTTCACCTCTCCCTATCACCCATCTACACATAGGGAACACCCGCGGCATCATATCCCATATACGTTTCCAGTATGGAGAAGGAGAAAGTCCCAGCTTCAAGGAACCGAGAAAGACATTATCACGACCTGCTACCTCATTTGCATACTTCCACCTGCAAAAACTGGCCCATATTGAGTTTGACGTCAACACCTCCCAACAAGCCTTCCCAACGAAAGCATCATTTATCAGACAGAGCGATGGAAACCCCAGCCCACCTTGAGATAAAGGTCTTGCAACTCTATGCCAACTAAGCCAAGCTTTTCTGTGTTGTTCATCCCTGCCCGCCCACAAGAAATGAGAAAGCTTCCTCTCAATGCGGTCTGCAATCCCCACCGGAACGCTAATGGCAGCCGCCGTATATATAGGAATGGATGATAGCACGTGAGTGATTAGAAGTCTTCTTCGCACGAAGGATAGGAGCTTGGATCTCCAAGTTGTGAATTTATTAACAATCTTCTTCATCAAGAACTCGAAGTCGTTGAGTCTCATCCTTCCTTTTATTATAGGGATACCCAGGTAAGTGATAGTTTCCTTCGCTGCCCCCATATCCATACAAACTGCCACTCTATTTATCATCTCCAAATCTTTCCCACCTACAACACATATGGATTTTTCTTTATTGATTCTTTGCCCTGTGGCCCTTTCATACGCCTCAAAAGTATCCCTAACCTTCTCCATCGATCTCTGATCAGCATTGAAGAATAAAGCAATGTCATCCGCATATAATAGAATGCTTGGTAGAATCGCCTCCTCCCTTATCTTGAATCTCAAAATGTGTCCCTCCTCTTCTATCTTCAGAAATTTTCTACATAGAATCTCCTCAAAAAGAATGAACAAGAAAGGGGATAGCGCACAACCTTGCTTGAGACCTCTACTCATCGGAAAAAATCCTGCAGTTTCGTCCCCAACCGTGATAATAGCCCATGTATTAGAAAAGAAACTTAAGCACAGCTTCACCATATCCGTACTAAACCCAAATTGTTGCATCACTCTCCACAGAACATTCCAGTCAGTCCTATCGTAAGCTTTCGACATATCATACTTCAGAATCACATTGGGTGTCCCTTGTCCTCTATTGATGTCGTGCATCAACTCCTTCGCAAGCCTGACATGATGAGTGATGTCAGATCCTTTAACAAAATCACCTTGTACCTTGGAAATCAACCTCGGCATCATGGGAACCATCCTATCACTGAGAATACATGCAAGAATACGGAGGGCAACATTTTCAATAGATATTGGCCTGAAGTCCTCTGGTAGTCTCTTTGGGCAATCCACCTTTGGAATAAGTAGAATTCAGCAGCAGAAAAGGCCCCTAAAGCAAGGCTGACATCTAAAGAAATCCTCCGTCATCTTCATAAAATCCACACCAATGATGGACCAAGCAGCCCGGCAGAAACTTCCAATGAAACCATCCGGCCCTGGAGCTGCTGAGGAGTCCATCTTTAGAAGGGTCTTCACAACCTCCTCTTCACGAGGGATAGCGAGAAGGGAAAAATTTTCATCCATAGATACCACCTCCGGGATAAGATGCAAGAAATCCTCCAAGTCAGGTACATTTGTTTCCACCACCTCATTGAAGAAATGTTTATAGAGGTCCGCCGCCACCTCCGCCATCATCTTAGGATTAGATATACACGTGCCATCCTGCAAGACCACGCTGTTAAGCCTCCTGCGCTTCCTTCGTTCTTTGACGGTAGCATGATAAAATTTCGTATTACGCTCCCCGTCTTGAAGCCAGCTTATCCTCACTTTTTCTTTCCACATCGCCTCTTCTTCATCCAACAATTGTTGCATTTCTTTCTCAGCCGTCCTCAGGTTAGCTTCATTCGCCATAGTTTGGTTCCCATCGAACACCACCTGTGTAGTAAACACCACATCCTCCAAGTCTTTGATGCACTGCTTGATTTCTCCATAAGACTCTTTGCTCCATCTTTGCAAAGCTGGTCTAACTCTTTTAAGCTTGTGACAGAAAATGAAAGATGGGTGTCCAGTCACATGTTCACTCCAAGCCTGTTCAATCACCTTTAAACAGTCTTCGTGCTCGAGCCACGCCTTCATGAAAACAAAATGTGCCGTCTTCCGCTCTATTGCTTGATCGCCTGGAATTGTCACTATTGGACTGTGATCAGAAACTCTATCTCCGGTTAAGTGTATCGATCTGGTTGCGGGCCTTTCCACCATCCATGCCTCATTCACTAACACCCTATCTATTCTCTGCCACATAGTAGGTTAAGAATCTGCTTGTTCACCCAAGTGAATTGACTGCCTTCAAACGGAATTTCATCCAAAGCAACATCCACAATCAAGGTGTTGAAATCCATCATGTCCTGATATCCTGGAGTGTTCCCTCCTCGTCTCTCCCTTATATTACGTACCACATTGAAGTCACCTACAATCATCCATGACTCTTCACCTATATGTTCTGCCATTAACATTATCTCTTCCCACAAAGACCTCCTCTCAAGGTTATCACAGCTAGCATATATGGCTGTAACAAAGAATCTAGCCCCATCTCTGGCCTCCAATCTCACCGTGATGTGTTGCCTATGTCTCTTGAAAACAGAGGGATTTGTATCTCTGTCTGCGTAGAACCAAATCTTCCCTTCCTCCTCTTGATTATCCACCGTCCAATCAAGCCTCACAATGTCCATGAGTTCCGCAGCCTGTTCAGCATGGAGAAACGGCTCAAACAAACAAACCACACCTGGTCTATATCTACCACAAATTCTACTCAGAACTCTCCTCGTAGGATTATTTGATGCCCCTCTGATGTTCCAAAAAATAGAAGTAAAGTCCATATTAACTTTGTGCCGCCGTCACCCTCAAAGATGAAAATGATCAGGGGCTATATCCCCCTTCCAACTCCGACCAGTATCCATCAAAAAATTCTCCGTCGTAGTCTGAGTGTCTCCTTCTGGAATGATAACATCTGTGGTACCGGCTATCATCACCATCTCTTCTATGTCTGCTATGACTCCTTCCAGATGTCCTCCTATGATCAGCATAGTTACCCTCAATGAAAATGAAATCCTCCAATCGTCTGTTTGACAAAAATCTGTTGTTGCCCTCTCTATCCACGACCACTCGTCTTGGTGATCTATGGTGCTTCCTGACCGGGGATGGGCTCCGCGCCTGAGGTATCTCTCTAGAATCCGAGGTTCTGTCTGGCACAACCACCATGGCATTAGATACAATCGTCTTCTCCTGCATGGTTAAAGCCTCCCTAGGTATCCCTGACTCTCTCCCAAACTCAGTAAGCTGCGTGCTATTGGACCCCACCGGTCCTCTTGCCAACATGAAGAACTGTACAGATGTCCGACGTTGCCCATAAGTAAGAGATACAAATTGAGGGACATCTTCATATAATGCCTCAACCAGGATAATCAAGCCCGATAAGTCATCTTTTTCCTTCTGCCAGTCTGATATGAACCTCAGTTTACCGAAGGGTGATATCATCTTCTCCATCGTGTCATCATCTCTGCAAGTAATAGGGATGTCAGCTACCCAAAACCAGAAAGCCTCCTTCCGTTGGTGTTGTTCACCATCACTCATCAGTTGCAAATCAATTTTTTTCCCGTGCATATTCGTCACACCCTTCTCCTTTACTTCCTTCGCCTCCTTTTCGCATGAGAAGAAAGCAACAACCTTACGTTCCATAAATCTGTAAAGGTCTGCAGCATTGGGCCAACATTGCCGCAAGAACGGACAAAGCTCCTTCCATTGAACACCGTAGGGCCAGGATATCTCCACCGCCCTCTCAAGCATCGTCATCTTCTCTTTGCGCATCTCGTCATCAGGCCCGACATCAACAGCGATGCGCTTAGGGATGTGTTGCGGACCGCCCCTGGCCGGGATGCCCGACGGCAGTGGTGGAAACGTCTCCCTTGAGTGTACGTCTGGTGGCCTCGGTCTCGGCATATACTGCGTACATATAGCAGCCACATGACCCGGTCTACGACACTTATAGAAAACCTTGCTTCCTCTACACTACGCCTCCCAATGGCCTCTCCCCATACATCTGAAGCATGTGTCGTGAGGGATCTCATATATCGGTTTCTTCCTCTGGGGATGCTGCGAGACGACCGGCTGTGTGATGGGTGCTGGAACATGCTCCTGCCTAGGGTTTAGGACAGCAAGAACCTCCGTCGTTCTAATCTCAGATGACCGCATCGCTTGATTCACCAGACCAGTATGGTCGATCGGCAGGCAGTCCGACTCGATCACCATAGAAGTATTTACGTCTCCTTCCTCCCTCGGTGGAGACGGTGGCGCCCTCTCATCATCAGGACCCTGGGAATCATCCTGTGGCTGCGTCGTCAATGGGCTACTCGACGCTGGATCCTCTGTCCGCTCGGTCCCAGCACGATCGGGTCTATCAGCCCTCCGTTCTTCCACCAACGCAACCCTAGACGGCGGGTCATGCAACGTGTCTTAACTGGCCATCACAACCCTAATGTCGGGAAGCACCTCCTCCGGTGAGACTGCAGCCGATATCATCTTATTTCTCCTCTCTGCAACGACCTGTTGTGTCCCACGATCTCACGTGGTCTGTCTTGTTACCCTGTGCAACAGGGGCGAGGGCAACATCTTGATCGAGTACTTAGTTGCGGTTGATGGTGGCCTCAGGAAGGCGGAGTGCCTATCCGGAGTGGATGGCGGCGGCGCCGCCAAAGGCACGCACGACCAAGGATCTCCCCTGATCGCCTCAGCGCTCCCCCCGCTGATCGCCTTAGCATATAACATTCAACCCTCCTTTAAAAAAAATTGTCCCAAAAATTCACACCTAGTAACATTAAGGTGATTCATAACTCATCTTTGTCTCAAACTTAAGGTTAGAAACCCTTCTTGGATTATCTTTAACAACTTTTATTGATTGGCAATTTCCACACACTATAACTAAGATTTGAACCTGAATTCAATTCAAGGTATATCCACATCCTTAGTATTTTCATGACATCATTTCTTGATGATTACATTTTCATATGTGATTTCAAGTTGACTTGGTGATTACCTTTTCACCCAGGTTTCCAAGCTATTATTCATTTATCATCTCATAAGGGTGAGGTAACACCTCAAACCCTAGATCATGTCATTACGTTCAACTTAAGGTATTCATTCTCATATGTCAATTTTAAGCATAACATCTATCTATACAATCTGTCTCACTCATAATGAGATGGTGTACACACACATTATCCTAAAATTTCACATTTTAGGTTGAATCATTCTCAACATGACATTAAATCATACTTACTTTTTAATTCGTAATATTCTTATATTTCATGAAGTCAAAAGTCATTTTTACTTAGCGAGACTGTAATGACCCCACCTCCCAGTAACCCCCAATTAAGGGAGACCAGAAGGTCAGAGCCATTATCCCAATTAACAGGATCAAAGGTTCGACAAATAATCAATAACAATTATTAAATTCTACCAACTATACTGGAATATGGTAAAAGAAATAAAAACTTTGCATACCTTTTGAAAACTTGGATCTCTAAACTTATATCCACATATGAATTCTATTCTAACTAATCCTCCTTGTATTTTAATTCATGTATTTCACAATATGACGATTTACTGTTTGACCTTTTGGCTTGTACCTAAAACGCCGACAAAGAAAACATCGATCAGCATAAAGCTGGTATGTGGGGAAAACAATAATCATGCAACTATGATAACAATGTAATCAGTCAATTATGATTTAAACAAACAACTTTATGTTTTCCGCATGACTGCTCAATCCCTACATACCCTAGCCTCTGCATTGTCCCTGCAGTGGACCTAGATGCTACCTCCCTTATGGTAGATCCCCATTAAACCCCTCATGATCCCACCTAACAGGTGAACCAGTTTCTAGGGTAGAGTCACATGGCACTACCCGTAGGTAGCCCACTCCTTAACTCATGGAATGCTAAAGAGCCCCATGGCACTACACGTGGGTAGCCCAATTTCTAACTCCCGATAACCTAGACCTTGCTCTAGGTTACCCCTTTTTAGCCTTTGCAAAGCCACAGAGGTGGACCAGGATCTGAGCCAGTCATGTACGCACATTTATAGTGATAATCATAGTCACTTTATAGTTGCATGAAATAAATAGGCATCCAACAATTATTTCTAAGCAACCGATAAAACATTCGGGAATCACTGTGAAACTAGAGTGATTATTCATAAGCGTAACCACATACATGTCAGGTCGATTTGAGACAGAATAATCCATGCAAGTAAGAAATCCAAGCAAGCACACATAACAAGATCCTGAAATAATCATACAATTTCCTTTTATTACTCAGATCATCAAGATTTATTAAACCTAGCTCGCTTCCTAGGGTTTCTAGTTCACTTTTAGGGTTTCCATTGAAATTAGGGTTTTCCTTCATCTTTTACTATTTTAAACCCTAATTTTATACCATTCCTCATAAACCTAATCATCTCATCTATTCTTCAATATTAAGGTTATTTTAACAACATATAACCCTATTTTCGGATTAAAGGAACCATTAACCATTAATTAAGTTCATTAAGCCTCTTTTACATTAAAGCTACTATTTTTATCCTTTTAATCCAAGACAAGATCATTATGCTCATTTACCATTAATTCATAGTTCATTATGGTCCAATTCACATATGAACTCGATTTGCCATTCATTCTTCCTTTATTCATTAGAAAAACCCTAATTACTACATTAAGGGTATTTATCCACAATTAGGAACTTTTATACTCGAAATAGCTTAAAATCACCATATCTTATCTTTACTCATGATTTTGAATAATTAAAACCATTAAGAGTCACTTTTACTAATATTAGGGTCTCAAGGCCCATTAAACCATATTTATTCGCATGAAACTCTAAATTAAACTAATTACATGCAAAGTTCATCCTTTTTGTTCTTAATGTTCCTTTTTGCAATTAATAGGTTAATATCAACTTTAATCATCAATAAAACCCTTCTAAACACATTAATCATCTCAAAATAGGTTTCTTAACCTTTAATTCATTAAAGGTGATAAGTTACACTACTTTTCGAACAGAAAGACGAATTGGCTTCTAAATATATTTTTATTGGATTCCTCTTGTTTTTCTGAGTAATATTCATGCATTATGCGTATCCATGTGAGCTACGGTTAACTAGATATGAATTTTGCAAAAATTACCTTTTTGGACCAATCAGAGTGTGCCACGTCGCCCATTGCATGCAATGTTGTCTGGCTCTTTGGAAAACATTTCGAAATGACGTATTTGCCCCCATTTAAGTCAGCAATTCTTCACCCCACGGAGGGGCATATCGGTCCAATGCGACCTTAATCTTCTTCCACCTTGCACAGTCGTGCTACGCTGCCCTAGTCGTGATGGAGCGGCTCTTCCTCCTCTTCCCTGTCCTCGTCAGCCATCAGAGACCCCTCCACTGCCTCTGCCGAGCCTCCGCGCCCCTATATATGCACTTAGCTCTCGACCAACACTACTAGTTTAGGTAGGTCGGGCATGCCATCCATGGCCGACCTAGCAGCCGTACTGCAGCTAGTGTGCGATGCTTAGGGCATGGCGGCTCTGGCTAAAACTTGCTTTGGCATCGCCTCATGACCAGCTACCATCGCAACCCCACCTGGGTTCCTCGTTGCTCCAGGATCATGTAGATACTCATGGTTAGGGTTTAAGGATGAAAACAAGGAAGAAGAAGATAGGAAAGAGAGAGGAAGATGTGGGTTTTCTTCTTTGAACTCGAACCAGGGGGTCTGCCCCTTTTATAGGGGAGGATATCCTTGCCCTAAGATGCCCACCTAAGAGGAAACAAGTCCTCTCCTATTAGGAATCATATTCCTTCAATGAGAAGCAAGTCTCTTTCTCTCTCTTAAATTAATTCCTTGTTTCCCCTTGATCCTTGGTCATTAAGGAATTCGAAATTCTTTTCTCTTATTCTCTTTATGTTTGCTTTTTAATCCATGGGCATGAATTTCTATTTTCTTTTAGTAGAAAATATTTCCTTTTTAACAATTTTACATAATCCATTAATTATGTATTCACATTATCTTTTTATTTTCTATTATTGGTATTCCCTCTTTCTTTTTCTTCATTGGGCTCCTTGGACCCCAAGAAATTATAATATTTCAAAATTCCTTTTCAAGGATACTCGTTATCCTTCTAGATGCATCTATATGCATTATTTCTCATTATCATGTTTATTTCTTATTAAAATATCTCTTTTTGAGGGTTTCTCTTTATTTCTCTTTTATTTTCCTCATTGGTATTCCTTTTATCATTAGGAATCTGTCATGTCCCCGAATTTTCACCTTCTCAAAACCCCATGGAGATGAGAAGACAAAATCTGAAAACGTTAAGCAATTGTATCAAAGTGCATTGCGGAAGCAATATACGCATACATGAACGTTCAATATAACAAACACCATAACACAATCTCAACATTCAACAGGTATATTTATACAACATGAATTATTACACAATGATTTACAATTACATATTGAATGAAGATTCTACAGTCTAAGAACATGTATGCTAAACTAGGATCTACACAATAGGTACAACCTGCACAACTTGCTCACATCCTGTACTTTTCTCCCATGCTATCTCTGAACCTAAAACATACGTGAAACAACAAATCAACACACAAGGTGTTGTTTACATGGGCAGAAAGATACATATATTTATGGCTTTCATAATTTTGAAAAAGATTTGCAGAAGGAAAGAAAATCATAGAAACCACTTCTTTATTAAGCGAAATACGCCAATTTAAGTCATTTTCCTAGATGAATTGCATTATCAAGGTGGACTAGTACTGAAACATAAATATTGGGCCCATCCCCGTGTACCAAGTACTCTAGGGAAACTCCCTGTACACCGTGTGCTCTAGGGAGGTGTACTAGCCAACATTAATCCATTCCCTCGTAAGGGGGATAATGAACACCTTAAATAACTACAAAGCATCTAATTATCATTTATGTTTACAAGTGATAAAACCTGGAATACTATATAGTGCTACTACATCCAATATTTGTAAATAGAAGAGAGCATACATACATATCATGATTTCAAGCAAGAAAACCATAGTCATATACTTAAATAAAACCCACGTACCTGAGTTCAGAGATTTCTAACTTATCCTTGATCATCTAGAAGTCTGGTCATCACCTGATTAAGACAAGACCACATACTATCATCAGATTCTCATCATCTTAACCCTAGTCGTGTTCATTAGGGTTTATATTATCTCATTAGGATATTCCAACATTTACTTGCATTATTGTCTTATATTTATTTTACTGATGTCATTTTCCAGATTATGATTCATTATCTGAATATTAGGTTCCATATCCTTTTTTTGTGTGTGCACATATTAACCCTAGTTTATATACATTATTCAATTAAGAGTTACAACCCATGTATTAACGGTCATCTTCATATAACATGAATTCTATGCATATAACTGATCACAGATTTATATATTATATTCCAGTTAGAGATATGAGGGTTTTCTGTAAATCTCATCATTTATTGAGCATGTATGCATTTAATACATCATCTTTAGTGTTATTAGCCCTAATTAGCCATATTAATCAAATTATATGGTTTCGTACATCAACATGACCATAATTGACATCATATGCATTATAAACATGATTATAGACTTACTTTCATGTTATCATAATTTTAGAACATCGTTTGATATTTATTATCTATGAAATAAGCATTACACATCTTACGTGATATCACTGATATTAAAGCATTAAAAGGTTGATATTATACTTCCATATTGTTCTACGCATTTTTCTAAGAATAACGATACCTTATTTGTATTTTTCTGATCAACAGGCTATTTACTACGAATTATTGAAGATCCTGACATTTACTAAATTATTTACCTTTATGGGCCAGTAGGTGAGCGCCACGTGGCCCGCACTGATCCGGCGGTTCACTGGGTATGGGTTGGTTTTCCAGGCTTGGACCCAGTTCGAGGTTCTCCACCTTCTCTACGTCGCGCAGACTCTTTCTCACGATCTATCCTCAGGATACCGTAGCCGGGCTTCCGCCTGAGCATGAGCGCCGCCGATGTGGTTTGCTCAGGTCGATGTCGCGTGGATCCAGTCCTGCCTCTTCCCTTCCGATTCTTATTCTCTTCCTCTCCTACTGGACGCCCAACACGCGATGCCGACATGCGTGGTTACCTGGCACACCCCACCATCGGGGCTGCAGACCTGCCAGGCTCCTTCTCACATGAACTCCCGCACGCAGACGCTTGCGAGCGCCTCATGGCACCAGCCGCCACAGCTGCACGGTTGATCCCCAGCCTGTGTGATAGGATCTATGGTGTCGCCGCCTCTGACCTCTTCCCCAACAAGGAAAACAGCCGTCACTTATTTTGTGCAGATCTGCTGTCGCATGGTTCTTTAGGTGGGTGACTGATAGTTAGTTTCTCCTCCTTTCTGATGTCGCCATAGGGTACTACTCCAGCGAGGGATTAGAGCTGCGCTGTGAGATCCTCCTCCTCAACCTCTGCTCCACGCCACTGGACAACTGCCTCCCTGCTCGACGCCTTCGTGCATCTACGATATGCACCCAGCCTCTATGGCTCGCGGACAGTGGTTCTCCTCCTCCATGATCTGCGTCCGCCTACTGTGTTCCCCCTTGGCTTCGATTAGGCTGGAGGCGAATCCTCATCAGGGTCCATAGCACCTCCATGGCCCTATTCATTTGCCATCGCTTCTGACCTCCACGCTACTGCCGCAGCTGCATCACCTCCCCGACCTATGCCGCCGACGTTCTCTGTTCTGTGTGTGACAGTGGAGGGACGAAACTATCTAATCTCACCACGTTGGCCTTACTATGTGGAGTCGCTAGGTAGTTCCGAGTATTGTGGATCTATTCCAGCATTCAAGGTTTATCTTATGCTCTCCATATGCTCACGTTCTAAGCCAGCGGCTCGGTCAGGCTTGGCTCCATTTTTGTCAGAGGTTGCAGATGAGAACCAGCCAACTGATCCAGCTGGTCGAGGGCTTAAATCATGCCACCAAGCTAGGCCTTGAGTCATGCCCGCACAAAAGCATAACGAACCAGCGTGACTTCGATTTCAGTCGACTGTATTTTTATGGTAAGGACCTCTAACCATCGTGAGATTGTATACATAGGGTCATGATATCTTACATTTAGCTTCTTTCCAAGAAAAACAAATTCAAGTGTATAAACCTTGACTATAAGTCAACTAACCATCACACTTGACCGAAAAAGTCCAACCTACATCATTTTCTTATATCACACCTCGAGGTCCATCATTAAATCTTTGAATCCATGTATACTTTAATTTGACACTTCTCATCATAATTAATCAACATTGTCTAATAATTCACATTAACCATATACATGTACATAAACATTCATGGATAACTATCATTGATCCTCTAATGTCATTGAAGTCATACTCGTGAGTCAAAAGAATCTGTGTTTGAATAAAAGTCATTGTAGCCTAGGATTAACCAGCCAGGAATATCCTTGGAACTTAAATACTATATTGGTTTTAGAAACCTTGAAAATCGGGTCATCACATTCACCCCACCTTATTTGGAATTTCATCCTCGAAATTCAACTAATCTCATCCTTAAGAGGCTATTTAGGAGTTTGACTTCATATACTTCATCATTGCTTAGGTTCTAAGACTACCATAATTGCATGCACTCTAAGTTGTCAGCTTAGGGTCCAAAGATTATTGGGTTTGTCCACCCCACCTTATATATGTGGAAGCATCACTTAATGTCTTATCCGTAACTTGACATTATGTTATCTTAGGATTACATCACCCCTAAGGATACATGTTTTGTTTATACCTTTAAAGTTCAAGAGGAATTCATTTATATGCCATGGTATTCAGATCGTTCAAATCTAACATCATTAACATCTTCAATGATTTCAGGATTAGAGTAGATTTATCTTCACCCTTGATATTAGAAAAAAAATTTCTACTTAAGAAGGTTTTACTTAACATGTTTGACCATTAGGGTTTCACCCTATTGTGTGATATTTATACTCAACTTAGAAGCATACATTGAGAAGGATCAAAGTTATGAACTATATTTTCTGATCATATATCATATGATCCAAAAATATCTTTATATCAAGTTCAATAGTTCAACTTTATATGTCTTGCATGTATTATGTGAAGGGAAAAAGAGAATATACTAAGTTTATCCCATGATCTCAGCATCATATCTTTCATGTTTCATATGAAGCGAAAGGGAGTATTTTATTGTCAAACTTATAATGATTTCAATCTTGGGTGCTACATGTATGATATAGGGGGAAAAATATAGAATAGGTCAAGCTTATACGAGTGACTCCTCATATATAAATCATCTATATAGCTCAAGTGAGGTTTCTATCATCATATATTAAGAAAGAGAAGAAGAAGGGAGAACATGTATATTGAGTATCTTTTGCACAAAGCATCATACTCTCATAACTAGAGTTCATATATTACCTCACTTGCAACTAATGATGACATCCACAAAATATGTCACTCAAGCTAGGACCTAACTTAGCTAAAGGATTGACTTAATCATATGGGTCATCTACCCGTCCTTTTATTTTACCCAATTCTCACATATAGATTTGAATCATGCATAAGGACACATCTCATCTACTCAGGAGTAACCCAGCTTAAGACACATCATATCACATATATCTCATATTTTCATATATTGTAGGGTAGGTCCTATGACCCTCTCCTTGTGGTTCTCACCCTCTCTGGAGTTCACCACGTATCTTGTCCTAACACTGGGGGTCCTCCTTTGTAAAAGAGCTTGAGGCTCATGCATATTCAACCTTATTTTAACTTAGCTCATCTTAAATAAGAAAAGAGGATGCACATTCATCATCAGGAATTAGCTTAGATTCTCCAAAATTGGATTCAGGTCATATACAACTTAAATCCTTATAAAGCAACTTATATCATTAGAGGTAGAACTTAAATAAGATCATCCATGCTTATATCAACTACCATTCTATCATCTACACTATGTATCACATATATTGATACGGCTCTAGACATCTAATCTGGACTACTCTCTTCTAGACTGATGTCACTCCCTTTCACTTAGGTTGCATGAACACTAACTACTCTCCAGTGTGAGGGACACATTTTCATATTTACATGCATATAATAAAATATTATATAGTTTTTCTCTGAGAAAGAAGACGTCAGAGAAAACTGTCGAGGCTCGATCCGATTGGAAAACAAAGCCAAATCAGCAAAATCGAGTGTCCCACACACAGTAGATAGTTTAGTGTCATGTAACCTAGTGAAATGGTGAGAACAAGATGTAGACTAGTGTAGCTACCCAATACATATGAGCTCTATATGGAAAGGGTTTCACACACTTGTCTAAACATATATATAATAAAATATTATATAGTTTTTCTCTGAGAAAGAAGACGTCAGAGAAAACTGTCGAGGCTCGATCCGATTGGAAAACAAAGCCAAATCAGAAAAATCGAGTGTCCCACACACAGTAGATAGTTTAGTGTCATGTAACCTAGTGAAATGGTGAGAACAAGATGTAGACTAGTGTACCTACCCAATACATATGAGCTCTATATGGAAAGGGTTTCACACACTTGTCTAAACCTAGTTCTCAAACATCTAGGTTCTAACCTAGAGGCTAAGTCAAACCTAGTCCTTTTTTTAACAACTTACTAAGTTTCTAGGATTTAAGGTGAAAGGTAAAAATTTAGTTTTTATTTTTCTTGGTGAATAATGGTCAGGTATAGCTATTGTTCATGCTCTGATACCAACTGTCACGTCCCCGAATTTTCACCTTCTCAAAACCCCATGGAGATGAGAAGACAAAATCCGAAAACGTTAAGCAATTGTATCAAAGTGCATTGCGGAAGCAATATACGCATACATGAACGTTCAATATAACAAACACCATAACACAATCTCAACATTCAACAGGTATATTTATACAACATGAATTATTACACAATGATTTACAATTACATATTGAATGAAGATTCTACAGTCTAAGAACATGTATGCTAAACTAAGATCTACACAATAGGTACAACCTACACAACTTGCTCACATCCTGTACTTTTCTCCCATGCTATCTCTGAACCTAAAACATACGTGAAACAACAAATCAACACACAAGGTGTTGTGTACATGGGCAGAAAGATACATATATTTATGGCTTTCATAATTTTGAAAAAGATTTGCAGAAGGAAAGAAAATCATAGAAACCACTTCTTTATTAAGCAAAATACGCCAATTTAAGTCATTTTCCTAGATGAATTGCATTATCAAGGTGGACTAGTACTGAAACATAAATATTGGGCCCATCCCCGTGTACCAAGTACTCTAGGGAAACTCCCTGTACACCGTGTGCTCTAGGGAGGTGTACTAGCCAACATTAATCCATTCCCTCGTAAGGGGGATAATGAACACCTTAAATAACTACAAAGCATCTAATTATCATTTATGTTTACAAGTGATAAAACCTGGAATACTATATAGTGCTACTACATCCAATATTTGTAAATAGAAGAGAGCATACATACATATCATGATTTCAAGCAAGAAAACCATAGTCATATACTTAAATAAAACCCACGTACCTGAGTTCAGAGATTTCTAACTTATCCTTGATCATCTAGAAGTCTGGTCATCACCTGATTAAGACAAGACCACATACTATCATCAGATTCTCATCATCTTAACCCTAGTCGTGTTCATTAGGGTTTATATTATCTCATTAGGATATTCCAACGTTTACTAGCATTATTGTCTTATATTTATTTTACTGATGTCATTTTACAGATTATGATTCATTATCTGAATATTAGGTTCCATATCCTTTTTTTGTGTGTGCACATATTAACCCTAGTTTATATACATTATTCAATTAAGAGTTACAACCCATGTATTAAGGGTCATCTTCATATAACATGAATTCTATGCATATAACTGATCACATATTTATATATTATATTCCAGTTACAGATATGAGGGTTTTCTGTAAATCTCATCATTTATTGAGCATGTATGCATTTAATACATCATCTTTAGTGTTATTAGCCCTAATTAGCCATATTAATCAAATTATATGGTTTCGTACATCAACGACCATAATTGACATCATACGCATTATAAACATGATTATAGACTTACTGACATGATATCATAATTTTAGAACATCGTTTGATATTTATTATCTATGAAATAAGCATTACACATCTTATGTGATATCACTGATATTAAAGCATTAAATGGTTGATATTATACTTCCATATTATTCTACGTATTTTTCTGAGAATAAGGTACCTTATTTGTATTTTTCTGATCAACAGGCTATTTACTATGAATTATTGAAGATCCTGACATTTACTAAATTATTTACCTTTATGGGCCAGTAGGTGAGCGCCACGTGGCCCGCACTGATCCGGCGGTTCACTGGGAATGGGTTGGTTTTCCAGGCTTGGACCCAGTTCGAGGTTCTCCACCTTCTCTGCATCGCGCAGACTCTTTCTCACGATCTATCCTCAGGATACCGTAGCCGGGCTTCCGCCTGAGCATGAGCGCCGCCGATGTGGTTTGCTCAGGTCGATGTCGTGTGGATCCAGTCCTGCATCCTCCCTTCTAATTCTTCTTCTCTTCCTCTCCTGCTGGACGCCCAACACGTGATGCTGACATGCGTGGTTACCTGGCACACACCGCCACCGGGGCTGCAGACCTGCCAAGCTCCTTCTCGCATGAACTCCCGCACGCAGAAGCTTGAGAGTGCCTCACGGCACCAGCCGCCGCATCTGCACGGTTGATCCCCAGCCTGCGTGACAGGATCTATGGTGTCGCCGCCTCTGACCTCTTCCTCAACAAGGAAAACAGCCGTCACTTCTTTTGTGCAGATCTGCTGTCGCCTGGTTCTTTAGGTGGGTGACTGATAGTTAGTTGCTCCTCCTTTCTGATGTCGCCGTAGGGTACTACTCCAGCGAGGGATTAGAGCTACTCTGTGAGATCCTCCTCCTCAACCTCTGCTCTGCGCTGTTGGACAACTGCCTCCCCGCTCGATGCCTTCGTGCGTCTACGATATGTACCCAACCTCTCCGGCTCGCGGACAGTGGTTCTCCTCCTCCATGATCTGCGTCCGCCTACTGTGTTCCCCCTTCGCTTCGATTAGGCTGGTGGCGAATCCTCATCAGGGTCCATAGCACCTCCATGGCCCTATTCATTTGCCATCGCTGCCAACCTCCACGCTACTGCCGCAGCTGCGTCACCTCCCCGACCTATGCCGCCGCCGTTCTCTGTTCTGTGTGTGACAGTGGAGGGATGAAACTATCTAATCTCACCACGTTGGCCTTACTATGAGGAGTCGCTAGGTAGTTCCGAGTATTGTGGATCTATTCCAGCATTCAAGGTTTATCTTATGCTCTCCATATGCTCGCGTTCTAAGCCAGCGACTCGGTCAGGCTTGGCTCCATTTTTGTCGGAGGTTGCAGATGAGAACCAGCCAACTGATCCAGCTGGTCGAGGGCTTAAATCATGCCACCAAGCTAGGCCTCGAGTCATGCCTGCACAAAAGCATAACGAACCAGCGTGACTTCGATTTCAGTCGACTGTATTTTTATGGTAAAGACCACTAACCATCGTGAGATTGTATACATAGGGTCGTGATATCTTACATTTAGCTTCTTTCCAAGAAAAACAAATTCAAGTGTATAAACCTTGACTATAAGTCAACTAACCATCACACTTGACCGAAAAATTCCAGCCTACATCATTTTCTTATATCACACCTCGAGGTCCATCATTAAATCTTTGAATCCATGTATACTTTAATTTGAAACTTCTCATCATAATTAATCAACATTGTCTAATAATTCACATTAACCATATACATGTACATAAACATTCATGGATAACTATCATTGATCCTCTAATGTCATTGAAATCATACTCGTGAGTCAAAAGAATCTGTGTTTGAATAAAAGTCATTGTAGCCTAGGATTAACCAGCCAGGAATATCCTTGGAACTTAAATACTATATTGGTTTTAGAAACCTTGAAAATCGGGTCATCACAGAATCCTTGGGATATGAAATTCCACCAAGGATAACTCAATTATACCTCTTTTCACTTATTTTCAATATTTTATCATTATTTTCAATTTCTTTCTTAATAAAGAAATATTTAATTGATCTTTTCTTTTCTTATTGCACTCTCTATGCAACTTTGGACTCCTCGAAACCCAAGGAACCCAAGAGGCACAAAATCCCTCTTTTGATTTTCCTTCTAGAGGTTTCCACATTTTTCTCTTCTCTATTTTCTTATTTACTCAATAATGGAGTTTCTTTTGTCTTTTCCTTGTTATTGGGCCCAATAGCCAATAAATCCCACAACACAATCATCAAGGCTATTGTAAACAAAATCCATTTATTCAAAACAAATTGTATCATTATTTATCCAAATATCTTTTATATGAGAAATTACATTTCTCAGCAAATGAACCCAAAAATTGGGGTTGTAACAGAGACCTTGTATACTACCATGTTTGATCTATGCGGTGTCTCTTTACGTGATCAGTTCCCATTGTTACAAATCTACCTAGATCCTAGCCGGCACAGGAGCATGTGTTGGTGTTCGCTCCACTAATAACCCAAAACCATTGAGTTTGTACACAACTCCTCTCATTATTACATGACTTCTTGTGTCTTTCATATTTACATCTCATGTATTATGAGACTTAGCCACTTTCTTGAGGTCTCTATGGGTACAAGTACTTTTTAGAGTGATCTCATCCTTATGCATCTAGGGAGTGCTTCTCACATTCACCCATTGGGACAAATAAACTCATGAAGGTGGCCAGTCTCCTGAGACATGGGCCTCGGGAAAACATAGTTGTTACCTCCCAACCAGATGGTCTTGTGCATTCAGGGAACAATCAATTCCTAATCTCATTAGTTCCATGTACCTTTAACACTCCCTATTTGACCCTAGTATTGACTTAAGGATCTACCCTTCCTAAGGGTTTATCGAGGGTACAATATCTCATATGTAAACTTAGGGCTCTACCCTTCCCAAGGGTTTATCAAGGGCATAATATCTCATATGTAATTCTTTATATTGGATTTACTCCATCCATTATGATGCTAATTATTCACTTTATGTCCCCTCATTGGACTCATGGCAACTTTTTTTCCATGCTCGGTCTCATACTGTCAGCTACTTCCATAATGACTTTTCCTCATGTCCCTCAGAGATAGCATACTTGGGTTCAAAGAATCATACTCAATTATGTGCTTTCATCTTTTATATCATTGATTCTCCACCCTTCAGGAGACAATTAAGGTTACCTCAATCTTTAAATTGATTTATCATCTCACCCTTCTAGGGAAGGTCCTATCTTAGGATGCCTTCTTGGCTCACGGAAGGAGGTTAGGCTCTCTAGACACAACATGACCCCAAGATCTTAGGGTGTTGCCTCCCCCATAGCTCCTTTTTCCACTCTTGGGTTGACCCACCCCAGGTCGGGACACCAACCCTGAACATTGAATTTTTTTCTGTTTTATACAACCTAAATATGCATTTCTTATTGTAACTTCTCAACCCTTTGTATTTCTCTCTCATGGTGAGCCCTCTCTTTAGGGGAGCCTCTTTATGGGGAACCCTCTCTTTGGGGTTTTCGTTCCAATGGACTTTCATACAATCTTGTCTGGGCTTGGTATTTCTTTGGTCTTCCCAACCAGGCTAGACACTTCATACAATCATTCCATTTGAGCTTGGTATTTCATTTCCCATACCATTTGAGCTTGGCACCTTATATGACCATCTCATTCAGGCTTGGTACTTCATTGGTCATCCCATCCGAGCTTAGCAACTTATATGACCATCCAATTCAGGCTTGGTACTCCATAGGCTATCCCATCTGAGCTTGGCCGTTTAGCAACCTTCCCATCCGAGCTAGTTTCATAGTCATTTTTAGAATGACTTTATTTTACCCCATTCTCTTTAATTCACTAGAGATATCTTATTTAGGGCCTGAGCAAGTTCTATTAAAAAATGCATTATTCTTATGTTTCTTTAAACTTTTCTCATTAATGTCTTATTTCACATGCACATATGCATGGAAGACTGTGTCACCTAACTCTTTTACTTATATTTTTCTTATTCCTTTTCAAGATTCATATGGGTAGTGTTTTATTCCACCACACTACTCTCACTCCCCTTAATTAGGGTTTTATGTTAGGGTTAGAGACTACACCTTGCATCTTAGAGTTTATATGTCCCTTGACCCACTAGGGTTCTTCTAAACCAACTCTAGCCCCATCTAATGTTTACCCTTGCAACTCATAAAACCATTTTTTTTCTTTAACTTATCATTATTTTCATATGTACATTATTATTCCCCATTACATTTATATTGTTATTTCCACATTTACATGTATATTATTATTTTTATATTTATATGTACATTGTTATTCCACGTTACATGTATATTAATTGGAGGAGGATGCCTTAATCCTACTTCTTCTTAAAAACACTAACTTCAGACGAGGAAGAAAGTTCCTTTCAGGGTTTAATTAAGAAATAGGATGAAAAGTGGATGAATCAAGATGAGAAGAAAATATGAAGGTAATTTACTTCGGGCAAAGTCTTACGACTTTGGCTAGGCAGGCACGAGCCTGAGAGTCCTTGTAAGCTGACTAGTAGTGCGGATGAAACTTTTCCAGCCCCCAGATCGTGGTCCCTTCTAGACACCATCGTCTTCAAAAAATGCCCAAATAATTCCCTCATATTACTTGAAATTATAAACATTAAATATTATTTAATTGTGTGCTTTGTCCTTACTCACATGTAAGTCAGGATAAATTTCCCGACTGGTCACCCATCCTAGTACTAGTCTAGGCTAAGCACGCTTAATCATAGAGTTCTTTAATAATGAACTCACTAAAAAGGAGGTACACCATAGTGATATGGGTAATCCAATCATTTTCTCTCTCCTCCTTTTTGACTTTTTACAATCACATTATCTCTCATCTTTTAGATTATTATTTTATTTTTTTCAAAATTTGATGAACTTGATGTTGTTGTAAAATATTTTTTGTAAGGAGTGCAACCGTCTTTATTTCGTCAAAAAAATCATTATCATTTAAAAGTTATTAATAAAAATATATTCTCTTTTTCTCTCTCTTACAGTCACTTTCTCTCTCCTTTCCCCTCTCCACTCCTCCTCCACTCACACACTCTCTCTCTCCCTCCCTCTCCCTCTCCCTCTCTCTCTCTCACCTTGAGCAACAACAACAATGCAGCAGGTTACACGAGAAGTGGGGCTGGGTGGGTGGGTGGGCGGGTAAATGGGTGTGGACTCCGTGCAGATCACTAGGGGGCAAGTTTCTCGTCCCATTTCTCGTTGAGTTCTTCTATGTGGACCAGAAATGACACCCATATTGGGACCCTTTTCTTCCCGCGCTAGTTTTGTTCCCATGCATGTAAGAGGACAAAAAAATTCTCAAAATGAGTGCCACTTTTGGTCCAAGTATCATATTCTTTTCTCGTTCAGCGGCTCGTCTTTGGTCCAAGTATCATATTCTTTTCTCGTTCAGCGGCTCGTTTGCATGTCATTTTCCTTATTTCTACTCGGTCGGCCAAAAATGTCGATTGATTTGCGTGGTCTGTTTATTGGTTTAGGCAGTCAGACTCTGTCGATTTCCAGTTCCAAAATAGTAAATAGAATAAAATTAGACGCTAGAAGCCTAGAACTTCTATTCTTATAATTTTTATATAGAAGATCAATATAATTACGCAACAGCAAGATTTTGTAGATTCTCTCCCCCATTTAATTCTTAGGAGGTTGGATTTTACCGTACAAATGCTGAAAGGCTTTTGGCTTCAGAAAAACGCTTACTGATACAGACAATCAGAGTCTTCTGGATTCTTGTTTGATTGTCCAGATAATTGAATTCTTTTTCTCCAAATACGATCTGGGAAAAGGAAATGAAAATGATGTGACCCAAACACACAAGCTGCCTTTGCCCTATCAAGAACAAGAAGGAAAAAGAAAATCCCTTGGGAGATTCACACCTATTATCAATTCAATCGTTACGCGCCCGCTATAATGTGCTAATAAGGGCTTCAGTTTGATAGATTGGGGTGACATTGGTGCTGCAAGCCTGCAATGCACAATGGGAGGAATCCCCGTTAATAGAAATATAAGAAAATCAGCATGATGAAATCTAAATATCTATGTTAATTTAGGATCATATTGTTCGTAATTAACGAAGATAATAAACAGAACAGATCCCCTAAGAGAAAAAAAAAAGGAGAGTAGGTCTCCTGCGGATTTCATTCAAAAACGACAGTGGTTGCTTTCGCCTGTCACTTAATTGACTGTCCAATCTAAAACACATCGCTCGAAGCCAGTAGCACCCACTAGAATCCACCCTTCTAGACAAACAATCGACATGTTTGGTTACCTCAGAACCCTACGGTGTCGAGAACATCCATGGATGACGAGGCCAAATGGATGCCAGAGATATTATTGCATAAATATCATGAGGAGGTTCCCATTATGCTTGCAACCCAAGGCAGCAGTGCACTCGCCAGAGGCATCTATGGTCCCATCTCCATAGAAGCAAAATCCAAGAGAACCACCTCGCTCTGGTGGATGATGGTCACTGCTAGCTAGATAGCACACGGGAATCCTGTAGAGTTCACACTTCACATCTTGCTTTTTGTGCTGATACGTAGCTTCTATATTAGAGGAATAGATCACCGTCAATTGTATCTGGTCATAAAAGGGGACCCGGTCTCATTTCCTCTGTTTGTCTGCCTTTGAATGTCGTTTGTTTTGTACTGACAGAGACACAATTTCATCGCAAAAGGTAGCTTTCTAAGCAAACAAGTTATAACGCGATTTATCAGTTGATCGCATCGATTAGTTCTGGACGTGACAATGGAGTTGCCAGTGATTGAGTTTTCATTGTCAACCCCTTCTAAGGCAGTCTTCAGTAGAGACGAAGTTTCGGTATATAGATTAGTTGTGATTGCTAGAAATAGACAACTCAGCGCACAATAGTATATATTAATAGGATGCTGAGGATATAATGTTACAAAAACATATTCTCAGACTGGTTAATTATGCGCTCAGGGCCATCACGCACATCTCATGCGTAGGGAAACGACCCCCCGATGGGCTGCCATCCTGTCTCAAACCATCCTCACTCACATGTCTCGTCAAGGTAAGAAAACAGGTAGAGTAGGGTAAACACTAAACACTTATTCATGTCTTCACCCGCGTCAAAGTAGCGAATAATGGGTAGGGTGATTATTATTTTCAAAAGAAATCATTACCCTACTCTTACTCACACCTATTTACCCGCATGGTAAAATAAATGAGTGTGAGTAAATATAAAATGAGTAAAGCAACATGAAAATAGATATATGTTATTTTCAATGATAATTTCATATGATGTTTCATACATCAAGCATAGGATAATCATAAATTAATTTTAAACAATAATTATGATAATTTTGGTGAAATACACAAAAAATACTAATATTTAACATAATATTTATTGTTACAAACAAAGTCAAAAAAATATATTATTTTTATTGAGAAAATATTTTTCTTTTTAATATATGATTATTAAAAGTGAGGCATCTACCATTTATTTATAAAGTTTTTCAAATCAAATAGTAGTATAAATTAAGAAATTGGAAGTGAGGCTTGTTGGGATTTTTAGTAGGCAATAATATATGGATTGGACTCTAAAATTATACATTCATACTATTGAGTAAATGGTTGAAGTGGATAGGTAAAGCTTTTCCCTTTATCCTACACTATTTATATGTAAGTAAAGCGAGTAAAGGATAAAGTGGTGGTGGTTAAACTTATGTTTACCCATATCCTACTCTACAAGGTATGTATAGTGGGTTAACAAGAAATACTCCACCCATTTATAGACCTAGTCTCGTTTTCCCTTTCTATCCATGTTTTGAATTTTTTCTTCTTTTTGCTCTCATTTATTTGGATAAATAAATAAAGGAAGGAAGTGATCAAAGAAATAATGGAAAAAGAAGGGAGTAATGGGGAGAAGAGGAGAGAAGTAATTAGATGAGAGTAGGGAAGTGAGGAGGGAAGTAATGGAAGAAGAGAAGGGAATTAATGGTGGAAATAGGGGAAGTGAGGAGGGAAGTAATAGGAGAGCGAAAGAGAGGGGAAAATAATGAAGAGAGAGGAGATAAGTAATGAGGGTATAGAAGATAAGTGACGATGGAAATAGTGGAGGAGAGAAGTAGGGGGGCATGAGAGAATCAAGATGGAAAAAAGAGGCATGAAGAGTGGATTAGGAGACACAAAGAATGGAAAAGGAGGCGCAAATGGGAAAAAAATGAGGCACATTCTCTTTTTATCTTTGTGCCCCATTAATTTGTTATTTTACCTCATTCTTTACCATTGGTGCCTATTAGTGCCTCACATTGCATTCAAATTTTTACTCATGCTCCTACTTTGCACCTCCTTTTTAAGACTTCACACATATTTCTATGTTCCCAATGTGCCCTCTTCGCCTTGCAATGTGCCTCCTTTATTTTGCTTTACATTTACTTCTCTTAGTACCTCCTATTTTTACTCAATGCACCTACTTTGATTATATTTTCTTCTATTTTATCATTTTTGCATCTACTAATTGAAGTCTCCACGTCTCATTTTTTTACTCCAAGGGTATGCTAATCCTATCAATGTGCTACCTATTATACCTTGAAACTTTATTTTCCAAATACGCCTACTTACCTTATATTTGTACATCCTTTTTATGCCTTCACAACTCATTTTTGTGTTGAATGTGCCTCCTTTCCCACCTAATTTGCCCC
The DNA here is from genome assembly GCA_963693085.1 of Alisma plantago-aquatica. Classification (NCBI taxonomy): domain Eukaryota; kingdom Viridiplantae; phylum Streptophyta; class Magnoliopsida; order Alismatales; family Alismataceae; genus Alisma; species Alisma plantago-aquatica. The sequence goes on along the minus strand of OY856411.1, from coordinate 1,236,513,476 downwards.
CTTTTCTCCTTGGTGCTTCATATTTTTCCTTATTTTGTCTGTTTTCATTATGTGTGCAACTCTTTTTCATGTCTTCACACCTCCTCTCAGTGCTCCTCTATTTGTTTGCCCTAGTTCCTCCTACTCTTTACCTTAACAATTTTCTATTGTTACTCAATGTGTATACTTCCATTGTGTTTACATCTATTATTCAAATATTTATGCCTACTTTTGATGCATTCCCACCTCACTTTTATACTCATCATTTTTTACTCAATGATGCCTTCTATCCCAATGTTCCATCTTCTCCTCTCAATACGCCTCCCTATATTCTATGGAGCCTATTTATTTATTCTTGATAGCTTGGCACATTATTCTCCTCCCAATGTGCCTCCATCTCACCATCTCTTTTCCTTGGCACATTGCTCAATGCACCTACTTTCCTTCAATATTTTTGTCTCGTTGTGATGCGTTCAGGCCTCCTTTACTTTGGCTTTGTACCTCATTTTTTAACTCAATATTCATCCTACTCCTTTTAATGTGACTCCTTCTCTTCTGTTTGTGCCTCCTTATTCTATTTTTGCACTTGTTTTTTTAAGATTTCATGCCTCCTTCTTTTCACTTCCATACATCCTATATTTACTCAATGTGCACACTTTATCTCAAGCTTCTTCTTCCTTGCCCCTCTCCAGTTGTACATTTATGTATTCTCTTCAGTTTCAAATTTAATACCTTTGTTCAGGAGAGTGTGAAAGTCACTATTTGTTATGACTTCTCCTCCTAAGTCTATTGATTCAATAGAATTCATCTTTTGTTAAATGCGACTACTATTACGTCAACCTTCTTCTTTCACCCTTTTTTATTACTTCACACCTTATTTATGTGCTTACTACATCTCCTTCTTCTCTAAATGTGCAACATTTTTTTCATTTTGGCACCTCCCTTTCACGTTGGTGCCTCATAATTTTACTCAATCAGCCTACTTTTGTTGTATGTGCAGCTATTTTTCATATGTTTGCACCTAATTTTGATGGCTTTGTGCCTTAACCTTCCTCAATTCAATTACATCCTTTCTATCTCCCCATTCTTTCCATCCTTACTTTTCTCCTCACTTCCCTCATCTTCCCACTAATTCCCTCCTCTCATCCATTGCTTTCCTCCTCATTTCTCATTACTTCCCTCCTCAATTTCCTCCCCACTTCCTCTCATCTATTACTTCCCCCCTCACTGCCCTCCTAAACTACATTATTTCCCTCCTCTTCCCATTACTTCCTACTCTACCCCATTAATTCCTTCCTCACTTTGCATTGAAATCCTCTTGAATTGCTTCATCTAGATTATTGTTTCCCTCCTCACTTTCCTCATCTTTCCATTTTTTCCATCCTCACTTTTCTTCTCTACCCCAATCATTTTTCTTTTCTTCCTCTTAGTTTCCCTCCTCTTTTATTTTTTTCTCTATCCCAAAACGAGGGGTATACTCACTCTCATCCTCTCTTTTTATTCCTCTCCCACTCATTCTCTTTTCATCCATCACTCACATCACCCTTTCAGTCACCATATGATGATCCACATCACCCCCATAAAAACCACCTTACCACTAAAACTTCTTGTGAAGAGAAATTCTTGTTTTGAGAATCATGGTTATAGAGAGTGTCATATATAGCCTTGTCTAAAAGTATGATGTATTAGAGACACAACATAACATAAACTAGACTAATGCTAACGGGCCTAAGGAGAGTAAGCCAATTAGATACTAAAAGTGAAAATAAATAATAGAAAATAACCACCACACTCCCCCTCAAGTTGAAGAGTACACATCATGTATGCCTAGCTTGCCACACATATAGGAGAAGGATGAAGGTAGAAGAGGCTTGGTGAAGATATCAACAGTTTGTTCTCTAGTCTTTACATATGGTGTGGTGATCTTCTTGTCACGAATCAGGTCTCCATGAAGTGGCAGTCAATCTCAATGTGCTTGGTAGATTCATGAAAACCTAGATTGTTAGCAATATGAATAGTTGATTGATTATTACACTTGAGAGTTGTCAGAGAAGAGAGATGGGAACCTAATTCTCAAAGAATAGATGTCACCCTTTAAATTTCATAGTAGGTATGTATCATGGCACAATATTCCACCTTAGTACTAGATCAAACCACAACAGACTTCTTCATGCTTTTCCAACTGACAGGCTGACCTCCCAAAAGAATGCAGAAACTAGAACTAGATCTCATATCATTCACATCTTCAGCCCAATCAAAATCTTCATAGCAGTTCAAAGAGATATCTAGAGATTCTGGTGTCTTGTAAAGGAGACCTCTATGAGGTGCACTCTTTAGATAGTATAAAATTTGTAGTACTTGACTCCACTTACATGCAAGAGGTTTAGCCATGTGTTGACAAACAACACTGACATCAAAGGTGATATATGCATGGGTAATTGTAACATATATGAGTTTTGCAGCCATGCATCGATATTATTTAGGATTAGAAAAGAATCCTGATGAGTGCAAACTCATCACCTCTATTTGTACATTTTTATCTTTAATTGACAATAAATTGTTTGGCTATTGGGTACTTTTAGCATAAATTATCTTAGTTTAGATCTTCTTGCTTAAATTGGATATTTTAATTGACTTACATGGGTTTTTTAGGAAAATATTCACCTTACTTCAAAGGCCCAAAAAGATTGAGAATTAGGGCCTTCATATTCCAATTCTAGCCTCCTAGATGACCTTTTCATATTCCCTAATGGTTGACTCAGAATAATCATATTCCTAGGACTTGAACCGATCAACTCAACCGGTGATTCAATCGATTCATTGGTTTAGGGCACCCCACTCCAGAACCCTAATTGGTCATTTTATGGTGTCGATCCACCAAATCAACCTTCTAGTCAGTGTCTTAACCGATAGGATCATTCAACAAACTGGTCAGCACAGAAGCTCAAAGCAGGCATTTCAAGTTCAAAACAATTGACTCAATTAATTAACGACCAATACTTGGTCAAACGTCGTGCCACCCCTTCTCTAGGAATCTGACCCACTTCCCTTGACTCACGTTGCCACCCCTTCTCTAGGTTTGCAAGGCATATGAAAGAGGACTACCTCAATAATAGTTTAAGGATGTGAATGATAATTACAACATCCCTAAGCAAGTCGGCAAACTACATGATAGAAGCCACCTTGTCTATCAATATAACAATCATCAGAACTATATAAATCAAGGCAACTATAGCGAGCAACAATTCCTAAACCTCTATCAACCCCCCACCTTTTGATAATGAAAGGATTTCTACCATAGAAAGAAGCATTTAAGCTATGATGGCCAGACAATAGGCAATGTGTGACAACCATAAAATGATGTTCGACAACCAGTAAGCTAAAAAAAATCACTTGACTCCCAGCTGGCTCTATTGACTGTAGCTCTACGTCCTCCCACATGACCTCTTGTTGGGAAGCCCGAACCAAACCCCATGCACCTGGAGAAATTTAAGGTTGTAACTACTTGATCTGGCCTTACCACTCTAAAAAGGGCAAGTCTTCCTCCCATAATTTCTGACCAAGGGGTGGTGATGAAGTGTTTGTCCCAGATAAATCAGTGTCATCCACCCCGCAAGTTAACATTCATGTTTATAATCCATGCATACCCTTTTTTGGATGGTTAAAGAAGACCCATTTGAACTCTAGGTTCAACAAGTTTAAAGAAACTATGAGAAAACTATGTGTCAATATTCAACTCTTAGATGCCATGATAGAAATGACCGAGTGGGCAAAATTCTTCAAGGCTCTGTTGAACAACAAGTACATCACTAAAGAACTTGAAATGGTGAAACTGGAAAAAAACCACATCAGACATCATCTAAAGTAAGATGTTGCGCAAACAGAAAGACCCCAGATAATTGGGAATCACATGTGATATTGGTGATTCCACCAGCCAATCGGGGTTATTCGATCTCAGATCTAGCATCTCCATTATTCCCTTGAACATGTGTAGGATATTTGGTCTCACAGATTCAAGATCCGCCCATATGAGCATTCAACTAGTAAACTCTTCTATCACCAAGCCACTTGGCATTATTGATGATGTGCCAGTTCAAAAAATTCTACATCCCACGTGACTTTGTGGTACTAGATATGAAGGAAGAATGTCACTACCCTCTTATCTTTGGCAAGCCTTTCCTTGCCATTGCCAGGGCATTGATCGATGTTGAGGCAGGACTTCTCACCCTAAGAGTGGGAATTGAATTTATCAATTTCCAAGCCTTTGGATGTATCACAAAGTACACTAGAGAAGAAGAAGTCTAATTCCTTTACCGCACTGACCAATTCCATCAGATGCAACAACGCTTCCTCGACTCTGAGAACCCACCAATGACTGAATTTCAAATTCCTCTGAGGGGCAACCAATTCACAAAATAGATTGAAGCCATACCAACCATTCATGGTAAGGTATGCCCGTAGTGTCAATCATATGATGATTGACATGACATAATTACCTAAAAGGATTTGATTAATATTTACATATATATATAGAGGCAAGCTTCCAATTCATATGTTTCACTTAGTTATGAGATAATGAGGATACATAGTGAATGGCTAGAGAATTATATTACTTAATGACGTATGTTTTTAAGTATTATCCTTATGGAAATGAGATCATACGAATGTTAAGATTACATATACATATTCTCATTATGTCCATGGTCAGTTGTTAATGTGGAAGGTAGATAGACACCAATTACACATAAGACTGAAGTGTGAGTTGGTTGATGATTGAGTCTCACTAAGTCATGATATGGCAATATCAAACCAAGCACACATATACATGTTAGGGAATAGTGTATCAGATATACTCGCCTTGAGAGTGACACATGGTTGTGGTGGACCCAATCATCTGTCATAGTGAAGGTAGTGATTGTGATTCTTAGACCTAAAATCATTGCACTCGTCACACGTGGTTGGGTACACTTTGACATCATCAAACACAATCTTAAAACATGGGTTGTTATAATGGTGATGATTGGGTGACTTTGACACATGGGGATAGATTGTCAGTGATAAATATGGGATTTGTCCCTCTGACTGGAGTATGATATACTGGCCACTTGATTAGTGAGACTGAAAAATGCATGCACATGCATATATGAATCAATATATGATATTGAGGCCACATTATATCAGACAGACTACTCTTAGTTCAAAGAACATGGATTGAATATTGAGAGAATGACCTTCCATGCCTCGAGCTCATGCCGGATATCAGAGACAAAGGAATTATACAATCACTGCAACACCTTACACAGATTGTAATTTGAAGTTGTTCTCAAACTTTCCATTCACTTGGGTAGTACTAATGTGCGACTAGGCACCACTCTTTGCTTGTGATGTCATAATCTAGTTATGGACATCCACTGCCAATGTGACATGGGAACTATAGGGTCATACACATAGGAACTCATCTATGAGGAGCTTGACCTTGAATGACAATTGTATTAAATGCTAAAGTGTTTAGGTATTCAATTCATGCAACAGATCAACTGATTGGCTGACTGGTGTGCCAAACAACCATCATACTGATGAGATGGTCGTTTGGGCAGCCATACAGGCATCTCAAGAGTTGAGACGGTCATTTGGGATGTCAGGTAAATTAAAGTTTGAATTGGCTAAGTTCTGCCCTTGAACCGACCAGTTCAATATGATTGAACTGACCGACTCATCTCGACTCACCAGACAGGCGTCTGGGTGAGCGATACGGGCATTTATCCTGGGTGATATGGCTTGGTTGGGCCAAATGAAGGTTTAGAATGTTTCCCGAATAGTTTCAATTGCACATATTTGGGGTGCAAGCAAATTAATAAGTAATATTAATTGGAATAAAAATTGCCAAGTTCGTACACGATTGGGAAATCATTTGACAGTGCGAGACGGTTGTCTTACACCCTAGAAAACTGTATGGGTGTGCCATATGACCATTTGGCGTCTTGTAGGTTATAAAAGTTCAAGTTCTTTCAGTCCTTTTCACTCCTGCACAATCCATACAGACTGAGAACCCTGACTCTGGCCTCTACTATAAATAGAGGGGTACTGAGGGCTTCCCAGAACATAACATAGACAACTAAGAATCAGTTCCTCTGACAACTTTTATCCTCTCTGGTTGTGGTAACCAAGAGATCTTGGGAAAGTCCTACCTAAAAAGGAGGGATAGCCAAAGCGAGAAAAAAAACTGATAGTTTTCATTGTGGGAGAGTAGGTTGGTGACTAGTACACCAATGGAAGGGACAACACCTTCTTGTCCATTCTTGGTGAACTACAAGAGTTTTAGTTGGTCCATGTGGACTAATATAGAGGCAGGAGTCCTTTGGTTGCTTCTCAGAGAGCAAAGTCAACTTACAGTCCATGGCGAGACGAAAAGAGTAGCTATAGGGGGTTGTGCAGACAGCTGTTCGTGGTGAAGACCAGGAGCTACACAACCAAGAGAAACTTGTCATCAGTTGCACAGAAGTGAGTTTTGTCGCTGGAATTGCTCCAAGACCAGGTATAACTCATTAAAACCATCCTTCCTATTTCATAGTAGTTGATGCGATCTTACTGTTATGGGAATATAAATAGATAAAAATTTTGTTTCACTACTATACTTTGTGCATGTATTTCCCAAAAGTGGTATCAGAGCTATGTCAATTTACTATTCTAAGTATAATCGATTTGATCAAATTTTTGGTATTATCATTTATTTATTGCATATAATGTGAATATTTAAATTGCTCTCATATGCGTATTTGATCAAAGACCACATAATCCCAAACTAATATATATATATATATATATATATATATATATATATATATATATATATATATATATATATATATATATGTGCAATTTACATGCATCGTTCTAAAAGCCATTTTGATGGTGGATGTGTAGCGTGGTTATGGCCAGAACCCTTTATATGTGTGTGGTTGGATGGTTTGGTTTATGTTTATCTCAGTCTGCATACTGAGCTTCTACCTCCCTACTTCCAAATGTAAAGTTAATGCTTTCCTACCTTTACTCCACTTGAATGTAACTTGAAGTTTGTCTTATTCAATATAATAAAGTAGCAATAGGATAGTTTCTTTTCTTGCAACAACATTGAAGATGTTCAATTCCGATTGAGATGATAGTTTGTGAGACAAGCCAATAGTCTGGAGGACCAAGGAGGATAGAGTGATGGAACCAAATGATCATCAGGTGGACCCAACTGACCGTTTGGAAGGAGTCCAAACATCGTCTGGATAGAAGGACCAACCAACCATCCGGAAGGTTTCCAGAGATTGGTTGGATAGGAGGACCAACCGACCAGCCAAGAGGCGAGATGAACGATTCAAGAGTTGAACCAATCTACCAGATTGTCAAGTACATGTCTATACCAACAGTAGGTGCATACATGTGATGTGATGATTGACCTAGGTGGTAGTAATTCCTTGTGTATCCAATGAATTACAAGTAGACATGGCCATAACCATCGCTTTTTGTTGCATGTTTATGTTGTGGAATATAACATGTATATGATACGTACTATATATGTGGTGATTAAATACAATATATGTATATATATTGTAACATCCCTGACCTGGGTTATGAGTTAACCCTAGGTGTTTTGCCTAAATATGTAATTAAATCCTTGTGATTAACTTTGGGCATGTAATTAAGTTTCTCAGAAACATATATTTCAGTTTTTGCTCCTTTTTATATAAAGTTGTAGCATTGTTTTGTAATACAGGGACCTATGTGAAAATTACCCAGTTAGAAGGGTTAACTTGCAAATTGCACATGTTGAGATGTTCCTTTGATGTTGAGACATCATGATAATGATGATGGTAAGGTTTGAGGGATTTCCCAAGCTTGGGCACCAAGGTGCAGTTGTGGAAGCAATCCCGGTGCTTGAAAACCATAAATTGGAGAAAAGTGCAATTTACCCAATTTGAGGGGTGCAACTTGTAAAATACATCATCTAAAATATCTTTTAAGACTCTTGTCATCATTTAGAGAAGAAATTATGAAAGGTCATTTCAATTGATTAATCAAGTTATGAAAAAACACCTTTGTGATTGAATAATCAAGGTGTATGTGCTATAGCCCTTTTATGTGTATGCTTAACTAATAGGTTGATCTTCTTTGCCCTCATTTCTTGACCTTAGAAGAAGTTTTGTCCTTAGAATTAATATGAAGGGACGAGCATAGAAGGATGGAGGGACTTAGTTGAAAATATGGAGAACTTATGAGCTTATGTTGAAAATCTCACCCCAAGTATATATACTCTCCACTTCACTTAGCAAGGAAACCCTCCCTTCGTTCCTTTCACTGTTCTATTCACCCAAACCGACTAAAGAGGACTGTGGAGCTCAGGAGGACGACCAAGGAGGTCAAGGTAGGTTTGAATCCTCCCTTTTGCTTAAGTTCATGGTTAGAACTCGAATTCAAGGTCAAATTGATGGCTAGCTCACATAGCTCTACTTTTCTAGCCATCTCTTCTCGACTTTCCTTGGAAGGATCACCTTGGCCGACCTGTGGAAACTCAAGGACGCCATTAAAATCTTGGAGCTCGAAAGCTTGGAGCTCAAGGAGCAAGCTTTAGGCGGGTTTTATAACTCTAAACCTATGCTTTGTTATATACATCTCGTTTATGCTTTTAGATGATAGTTCTTCTTCTTCTCTACCTTCCTTTGCTACCTTGCAAGCAAATCCGTGAGAAATCCTTTATGTTCTTGATCTAGGAGATGAAGACGTTATTTCCAAAGTTAATCCACTACTTTTCACTTTACTAAACGGTCTCCACAAATGGCTCTCTAGGTTTGCAAAACCGTGTAGTGAGCAAACGGTCTCAGGACCGTGTAAAGGAAAACGGTCTTCAAGACCATTTAGCCGCGTTGACCGAGCGTCGACCGTATAAGATTTCTTTTCATAATTATGTAGGCTAATCACCCACAAAATTTGAGATGATAACTCCAAAGGAATCGTGAGATATGGCCTTTTTAATCAACAACTTTAATAGAATTTACTCCTGATTTCCAATCTGTTGAAATCGCCCTTTTTGGGAAAACGGTCTCAAGACCATGTAAGAACGTTGACCAAGCGTTGACCGTATGAGATTACTGTTCAAAATAATGTTGATTAACAACTCACCAAATTTGATGGACTAATTCCAAACGAGCTAAGAGTTGAAGGATGATTACTAGGGCAAACCCTAATTGAAATCAGTACTGAAATCTCAATGATTTGATTAAGTGTTTTTGGGTTGATTAACCTAAACGGTCTCAAGACCGTTTGGGGATCAATCAAATGGTCTCAAGACCGTTTGAGGTCACACGGTCTCAAGACCGTGTGGTGACAACCCAAGACCGTTTGGAGGTCTAGGGTTAAGGTAATTTGATCAATTGAGGGCCCAATTGCAATAGGTTATTGAATTAATCAAAAATACTGAATTGAGACTCAATCAAGGTTCAACTCCTATCAAATCACATTAGATTTTGATGAAATCTTGGGAAAACGGTCTCAAGACCGTGTGGAGTTCATCCACATGATCTCAAGACCGTTTCGGCCAAGTTTGGGCCCAATTAGAGCTCAATTGAAGGGTTCAACCTTGTGTTGATTCACATTGTTGAGTGTTGATGGTTGAACGTTGATGGACCTTAATTGAACCAACTTCAACCCTAATTGGATAACAATTGAGGGTCAATTGAGTGACCAATTGGTTAATCATAACCCTAATTAACTCAATCTATAAGTGGTTACCATGGCTTTGACCATTTGGAGGCTTCAACATTGATAATCATAAACGATTGAAATCATTGAACCATGTTGGAGGTCCAAATGGTTTGAGACCAAGTGGGACAAACGGTCTCAAGACCGTTTGAGGCCTCACGGTCTCAAGACCGTTTGAGACCTCACGGTCTCAAGACTGTTTGAGGTCACACGGTCTCAAGACCGTGTGAGGCCTCACGGTCTCAAGACCGTTTGGTGCCAAACGGTCTCAAGACCGTTTGGACTCAAACGATCTCAAGATCGAGAGACACCAAACGGTCTCAAACCGTGTATGCCCTCTCGGTCTTGAAGTCAAACTTGTTAAACGGTCTACACCCTCACACGGTTTGGGCAAACGACCTTGAAGGTCACACGGTCTTGAAGTCAACCCTACCAAACGGTCAACTCATCCAAACGGTCTCAAACCGTTTGGGGGTTGAAGGTTGAATCTGTTTGAGGTTTTCAAAGGTTGATTTCACTTAATCAATTGAAGGTGTAAATGGTTCAATGATGATCTAATATAAACCCTAATGATAACCTAGGATATTAAGGGATTAAGTGACTAATGAATTTAACCATGATGGTGATCAATGGGGTGAATTACCAAAATACCTTGATGGGTTCAATTGAGTAATACATTGTTCAAATCAAACCCTAATCACATGATAGTGATGTTTGGCTTATGTTAGCCCATGAGGACTTAACCCAACCTGATCTAGAGTGGTGTTATCACCATCTACTAGTGTGAGGAGAGAGAAAGTATCTTAAGAGAGAGAAAGTACCTTAAGAGAGAGAAAGTACCCTTTTAGGGTGGAAACTCAAGTAAAGAACCTTCAATACACATGAATGTGCATGATTAGGGTATGATCCACCTATGTGAGATCATGGAAACCCTAATTATGATATATGATGAATCTTAAGCTAATATGAGATCATCAATGATGATGTTCCTCATACATGATGATGTTATGAGTTCAATTCACCATGTGATGTGAATAGTAAACCCTAATTCAAGGGTAATGACATGTGATGTGAATAGTAAACCCTAATTCAAGGGTAATGACATGTGATGTGAATAGTAAACCCTAATTCAAGGGTGATGACATGTTATATGAGTATTAAACTCTATTTGATAAGAATCAAAGAACTTATCTCTTATGACAAGAGTGGAAAGTATAATCATTGTTTTGAATTACCTTTATTAGTTGAATTAACCATGCATGTTCTGATATGGAGGTGATCATATCCAGGTATGGATGATGATACTATATTCATTAAAGGCATATTGATAGCTTTATGAATAAGTAAAGTATCTTGATGCCTTGTCAGTGGCATTCTATGATAATAATGGGCTGTGAGAGCCATGAATACCATCAAGGTCATGCTTTAAAGATGACTTGTGATGAGTATAATGAGAAATGATGATTGATGTGAGTTAGGCTTGTTACATTTAGTATTCTCCTTTTATAGCTGTTATGCTACTGTTATTGTTTTAAGAACAATGTGTGATGTTAAATGAATACTGAATGTACCTAACTAATCAAGTATAATGTAGAGCCCTGATCATAGACCCATCATTGTCAGAGATCAAATGATGGTGAAACAGGTTTTCCTAAGGGAACTCCTGGATCACATACTATTAAGTATGTGGGGTACATGGATGTGTAGAACCTTACATCCTAGTGTAGCGATTTGATGTAGATATGTAATCCGTCAATCCTTCACTACTTTTCCATACCGTATCAGTAGTAGGTAAACATGAAACCTCTTGATGACGAAGAAAACATAGATATCCGTATCAGTGGAGATAAACATGAAATCTCCTGATGACGAAGAGAGTACAGAACGCCACTGTAACTCTAAAATAGCGAAGGACCAGATTACCCTGGTGAGCTATAATAGTAGAGACACAAGATGTCCTACAAGTGATCCTCTTACTGACTGAGGAAGGTGAAGGTCATGAGAATCCGGCTCTTTCAATGACCTAGTATGATACTAAGGCACTTAACAGTGATTGGTTGGGGTATGAGTGGTAAACCTCATCTCCACAGGGTATAATAATAAGACTGTTTGAAAAACATAATCTACAAGCGTAGTATACCTGTTAAAGGTAACTATGAGCTAATTGATTGATGTTACACTGAATAGTGCATATTTTCTTTATGCTTGATAAATGTTGAGCTCTTGTATACAACTGTATCTGCTATTGAATACTTTGTAAACTTTTACTGCTTAAGTTATTCTTTGATGTTATAATAAAGCTTCTGGCGGAGAGTTATAACTCTCGCTGGGACAATTATGTACAATTGTCTCACCCCGTAGACTTCAACTTTTTAGGTGGACGTCGAGGACGGAGGAACAGGTCTACAGGTGACCAGTCCCAGCAGCAGCAGCACCAGGAGCAGCAGTAAATCTCAGGTGGAGATTTAGCCTGCCATGTGGTGTAGTTAGAGTCAGTCCTATGTGTCCTCTGTACTCTCAGGTCTTGGAGTCTTTTGTTATGAGTTCTTGAGATTTTGTATCTTGATGTATATAATTACTCAAGAAGTAATTATCATGAGATGTAAACAGTTTATCTCTTGTTATAAAAGAAGCTTTTAAGGATTCAAGCTCTTGTCTCGAAAAGTTTTAATTTCCCGTGATTTTTGTCTTCCGCTGTTTATTGAATCGCTTCCGCTAAGTTTAAATCATGATTTGGAGATCAGAGCCCACAATTAGTGGTATCAAATCTCTAGGTCAGTTGAGTCTACAGAGGCATATGACTTAGGATGGCGAGTCTATCTTTAGTACTCTTTCCCTATCTAATAGAATCTTCTACTCCTCAGGAGAAGAAAATACATAAGGATGGTCGAGCCTCATGATGAGTACGTGGCAGAGAGTAGTGCTAGTGCACCTTAAGGCAGTGCAAGGGTTCCAAGAATAGAACAGCCTGCACCTGAGTCACCAAGAGAGCCACCCCAGTTTGACCCAGCCGACATGGGTAACCCAGCTGTACAGACAATGTTCGGGCAGTTCATGACTGCCATGACACACATAACCGACTAGATGCCCATGCCTACACCTAGGGCACCTGTCCAGCCTGAAGCACAAGGTATCGGTAAGACGTTCGAATGACTTCATCGTGTCGGAGCTACCGAGTACTTTGGGACTGCCGACCCCGCAGATGCTGACCTATGGTTGACAGAGTTGGAGAAGGCTTTCGGGATTCTTATTATCCCAGAAGCTGAGAAGGTTAGACATGCTGTCTATCTTCTCAAAGGCAGTGCTGGTCACTGGTGGAACATGAAAGAGCAGAAGAGACCTGGAATAGAGTTCTCATGGGAAGAGTTTCGTCGGGAATTTATCAATAGATATTTTCCAAAGACCTTCCTAGATGAGAAGATCTCTCAGTTTGAGAGACTAAGGCAGGGTATGATGAACATTAGCGAGTATGAAGCTAAGTTCATGGAATTGTTGCGGTTCTGTCCGCACATGGCTACCACAAATGAGGAAAGAATCAGGAGATTCAAGAAGGGTTTGAATGCTGATATGTCAACCCCTGTGTCTGCCTTAGAAAACCGAGAGAGATTCTCTACCTTCATTGAGTCAGTCCGAAGGATAGAGAGATCTGTGGTTGAGAAGAGGCAAACCCAGAAAAGATATCCACAGTTCAAAGGTTCTTCATCTAGGGATTTTAAGAAACCTAGATTCTCTGCACCTAACCCTCCACCACCCAGATCGAGTTCTCAAACTCAATGGTCACCAAGCAGAGGTAGAGGACGGAGTCAACCGCTTCAAGGGACTCACAGTTCTGCATCAATGTCAGTTACTAGACCACCCCGACCACAACAACAGGAGAGGAGATGCTACAACTGTGGTAAGGTGGGACACTTGATGAAGGATTGCCGTTCTAGGCCTATCAGTGTGACACAGCCTCCGAGACAGAATCAACAAGGATCTCAGAGAATGCAATCTCAAGGAGCAGTTTGAGGACGTGGACAAGCGTCTCAAGCTGGATCATCAGCACCACCTCAACACCAGGCGACAGTGAGGTTCTATGCTATGAACCCACCAGATGCAGTGGTCAATCCACGGGTAGTGGCAGGTTAGATCAAACTTTTATATCCTGATATGTCTACATCCTGTGTTGTATCTGTTCTGATTGACCCGGGTGCTACGCACTCTTTCATCACTCATAGAGTGATTCGTAACTGCAATGTGACTGTTAGTCATAGGGCAGATAGTTTGTTGTTGGAGACTCCATTGAGTGGGTCTGCCGTTTTGCAGGAGGTATGCTCTCCTTGCATCCTCTTCTTTTCTGACCATCACATTCAAGTGGATCTTATACCGCTTGATATGCAAGGATTTGATATAATCCTCGGGATGGATACCTTAGAAAGGTATAGAGTTGTCTTGGATTGTGAGTCCAAGTTGGCTGTGTTTGCTGATGAAAGCAACACATGGATCTTTCAAGGAGAAAGAAAGATTCTGCCCACATGTCTTGTGTCAGCTATGGTTGCTGATAAGTTGTTGAGACAAGGATGTTATGCATTCTTAGCCCATGTGGTAGATGTTACCAAGGAAAGGTCCAATCCTGCTAAAGTTCTCATAGTCAGGGAATTCGAGGATGTGTTTCCTGAAGAACTTCCTGGTATACCACCACCTCAGGAGATTGATTTTGAAATCAATCTGATCCCAGATACGAAACCCATAGCCCAGACTCCGTATAGGATGGCGCCTGCCGAGATGGCAGAACTCAAGAAACAACTTCAAGAGTTACTTGAGAAGGGTTTTATCCGACCGAGCACTTCACCTTGGGGTGCTCCGGTCTTGTTTGTTAAAAAGAAAGATGGGTCAATGCGGTTGTGCATCGACTACAGACAACTCAATAAAGTAACAATAAAGAATAAGTACCCTCTGCCGAGGTTTGATGATCTCTTTGACCAGTTGCATGGTGCAACTGTATTTTCCAAGATAGACTTGAGGTCTGGATATCATCAACTTCGTATTAAGGATAGTGACATATCCAAGTCTACCTTTAGGACAAGGTATGGTCACTATGAGTTCACGGTTATGTCGTTTGGACTAACCAATGCACCAGCTGCATTTATGGAACTCATGAATAGAGTTTTTCGACCTTTCCTTGATCAGTGTGTTGTCGTCTTCATAGATGACATTCTGATCTATAGTAAGGATGCTCAGCAGTATGAGCAGCATCTTCGCCAAGCTTTGACCTTGCTAAGAGAACACAAGCTGTATGCTAAGTTTAGCAAGTGTGAGTTCTAGCTGCCGGAGGTATCTTTTCTTGGACATGTGATATCTGCCTCGGGAATTCGTGTTGACCCTACAAAGGTAGAATATGTTCTACAGTGGGAACAACCGAAGACACCGACGGAGATTCGAAGTTTCTTGGGGTTAGCTGACTATTATCGAAGGTTCATTAAGAACTTTAGTTCTATAGCCTTACCTTTGACCAAGTTGACCCGGAAAGATGTTCCTTTTTCTTGGAGTGATAAGTGTCAACAGTCTTTCCAGTTGTTGAAGGAGAGGTTGACAAGTGCACCTGCGCTTGTACTACATGAACAAGGAAAAGGATATGTAGTTTCTGTGATGCTTCCAAGAATGGACTAGGATGTGTGTTTATGCAGGATAAACAAGTGATTTCTTTTGCTTCCCGACAGCTTAAGAAACACAAGGAGAATTATCCAACACACGATCTGGAGTTAGCTGCTGTGGTTCATGCCTTGAAGATCTGGAGACATTATCTCTACGGAGAAACATTCCAGATTTTCACAGACCACAAGAACCTTAAGTATATCTTCTCTCAGCATGAGCTTAACATGAGGCAACGTCGCTGGATGGAGTTAATCAAGGACTACGACTGTACAATTGATTATCATCCAGGCAAGGCCAATATTGTTGCAGATGCCTTGAGTAGGAAATCAGCAACATCAACCATGAATAGAGCACAACTAAACTCTTTAGTATGCTCTAGGAGAGATATGCTTATCTCTTTAAGGTAGGACAATGTACAGTTGAAGGTGTCATTGTTAGCCGGGTTGTTGGCTGAGATGCATATTAAACCTACCTTAAGAGAGCAGATTAAGGAAGCACAGCAAGGTGATGATGCAGTTCAGCAGATTAGATCTGAGTACGGAAATGAGAAGCGAGATGGTTTCCCTGACTCCGATGACCAAGTAGCCTGTTATAATGGAAGGATGATAGTGTTGGATGTGGATAACTTGAGGAAGTTAGTCCTGGAAGAAGCTCATTCTTCCATGTATGCTATGCATCCAGGGAGTACCAAGATGTATCGAAATTTGAAAGATCTGTATTGGTGGCCTGGAATGAAGAAGCATGTTGCAGAATTTGTTCTGAGGTGTCCTGTGTGTCAGCAAGTTAAAGTTGAACACCAGAAACCTGCAGGAACAATGCAACCGTTACCCATACCACAGTGGAAGTGGGACCATGTGACCATGGACTTTGTTGTTGGCCTACCCAGGACAAGCAAAGGACATGATTCCATTTGGGTAGTTGTTGATAGGTTGACTAAGACAACACATTTCTTACATGTCAAAACAACCTATTCTGCTGAAAGGTTATCAGAATTATATGTTCAAGAGATAGTGCGTTTGCACGGAGTTCCTGTCATAATAGTTTCTGACCGAGGTCCTCAGTTTACAAGTCATTTTTGGGAACAGTTACACAGAGCCTTAGGCACCAAGCTAAGGTTTAGTACGGCCTTTCATCCACAGAGTGATGGACAGTCAGAAAGGACCATACAGACTTTAGAAGACCTTTTGAGAGCATGTGTTCTCTAGTTTACCGGGAGTTGGGATCTACACCTAAGCTTGATAGAGTTTGCCTATAACAATAGCTATCAGCATAGTATTGATATGGCACCTTATGAAGCCTTGTATGGTAGACGTTGTAGATCACCTCTGTGTTGGTTCGAGACTGGTGAGCGTCAGTTGTTAGGTCCTGATCTTGTGCAGCATACCACAGAGAAGATTAAAGTAATACAACAAAAGATTAAGACTGCACAGGATAGGCAGAAATCTTATGCTGACAAGCGTCGTAGACCCTTAGAGTTCCAGGTTGGAGACAGAGTATATCTCAAAGTCTCTCCTTGGAAAGGGGTCCTTCGTTTTGGAAGGAAAGGGAAGTTAGCTCCTAGATTTATGGGGCCTTATCCAATCATTGAACGGATTGGAAGGGTAGCATATAGACTAGAGCTGCCACCAGAGTTATAGAGGTTACATCCTGTGTTTCACATTTCTATGCTGAAGAAATGTCACCCAGACACCGAGTCAGTTCTACAACCTATGGAGGTAGAATTGAATGATGATATATCCTATGAGGAGGGACCAGTGTCAATCCTTGATAATAGAATTAAAAGGTTAAAGAAGAAAGATATAAGTCATGTGAAAGTCCTCTGGAACCACCGTGGTGTTGAAGAAGCCACTTGGGAATTAGAGGATGAGATGAGAAGGAAGTATCCTGCCCTTTTCTCTTAGTATGTTTTATCGATTTCGGGGACGAAATCCTTGTAAGGGGTGGATAATTTGTAACATCCCTGACCTGGGTTATGAGTTAACCCTAGGTGTTTTTCCTAAATATGTAATTAAATCCTTGTGATTAACTTTGGGCATGTAATTAAGTTTCTCAGAAACATATATTTCAGTTTTTGCTCCTTTTTATATAAAGTTGTAGCATTGTTTTGTAATACAGGGACCTATGTGCAAATTACCCAGTTAGAAGGGTTAACTTGCAAGTTGCACATGTTGAGATGTTCCTATGATGTTGAGACATCATGAGAATGATGATGGTAAGGTTTGAGGGATTTCCCAAGCTTGGGCACCAAGGTGCAGCTGTGGAAGCAATCCCGGTGCTTGGAAAACCCTAAATTGGAGAAAAGTGCAATTTACCCAATTTGAGGGGTGCAAAATTGTAAAATACATCATCTAAAATATCTTTTAAGACTCTTGTCATCATTTAGAGAAGAAATGATGAAAGTTCATTTCAATTGATTAATCAAGTTATGAAAAAACACCTTTGTGATTGAATAATCAAGGTGTATGTGCTATAGCCCTTTTATGTGTATGCTTAACTAATAGGTTGATCTTCTTTGCCCTCATTTCTTGACCTTAGAAGAATGTTTGTCCTTAGAATTAATATGAAGGGACGAGCATAGAAGGATGGAGGGACTTAGTTGAAAATATGGAGAACTTATGAGCTTATGTTGAAAATCTCACCCCAAGTATATATACTCTCCACTTCACTTAGCAAGGAAACCCTCCCTTCGTTCCTTTCACTATTCTATTCACCCAAACCGACTAAAGAGGAGCTGAGGATCTCAGGAGGACGACCAAGGAGGGCAAGGTAGGTTTGAATCCTCCCTTTTGCTTAAGTTCATGGTTAGAACTCGAATTCAAGGTCAAATTGATGGCTAGCTCACATAGCTCTACCTTTCTAGCCATCTCTTCTCGACTTTCCTTGGAAGGATCACCTTGGCCGACCTGTGGAAACTCAAGGACGCCATTAAAAGCTTGGAGCTCGAAAGCTTGGAGCTCAAGGAGCAAGCTTTAGGCGGGTTTTATAACTCTAAACCTATGCTTTGTTATATACATCTCGTTTATGCTTTTAGATGATAGTTCTTCTTCTTCTCTACCTTCCTTTGCTACCTTGCAAGAAAATCCGTGAGAAATCCTTTCTGTTCTTGAGCTAGGAGATGAAGACGTTATTTCCAAAGTTAATCCACTACTTTTCACTTTACTAAACGGTCTCCACAAATTTCTCTCTCGGTTTGCAAAACCGTGTAGTGAGCAAACGGTCTCAGGACCGTGTAAAGGCAAACGGTCTTCAAGACCATTTAGCCGCATTGACCGAGCGTGGACCGTATAAGATTTCTGTTCATAATTATGTAGTCTAATCACCCACAAAATTTGAGATGATAACTCCAAAGGAATCGTGAGATATGGCATTTTTAATTAACAACTTTAATAGAATTTACTCCTGATTTCCAATCTGTTGAAATCGCCCTTTTTGGGCAAACGGTCTCAAGACCGTGTAAGAACGTTGACCAAACGTTGACCGTATGAGATTACTGTTCAAAATAATGTTGATTAACAACTCACCAAATTTGATGGACTAATTCCAAACGAGCTAAGAGTTGAAGGATGATTACTAGGGCAAACCCTAATTGAAATCAGTACTGAAATCTCAATGATTTGATTAAGTGTTTTTGGGTTGATTAACCTAAACGGTCTCAAGACCGTTTGGGGATCAATCAAATGGTCTCAAGACCGTTTGAGGTCACACGGTCTCAAGACCATGTGAGACCTCACGGTCTCAAGACCGTGTGGTGACAACCCAAGACCGTTTGGAGGTCTAGGGTTAAGGTAATTTGATCAATTGAGGGCCCAATTGCAATAGGTTATTGAATTAATCAAAAATACTGAATTGAGATTCAATCAAGGTTCAACTCCTATCAAATCACATTATATTTTGATGAAATCTTGGGCAAACGGTCTCAAGACCGTGTGGAGTTCATCCACACGATCTCAAGACCGTTTGGGCCAAGTTTGGGCCCAATTGGAGCTCAATTGAAGGGTTCAACCTTGTGTTGATTCACATTGTTGAGTGTTGATGGTTGAACGTTGATGGACCTTAATTGAACCAAATTCAACCCTAATTGGATAACAATTGTGGGTCAATTGAGTGACCAATTGGTTAATAATAACCCTAATTAACTCAATCTATAAGTGGTTACCATGGCTTTGACCATTTGGAGGCTTCAACATTGATAATAATAAACGATTGAAATCATTGAACCATGTTGGAGGTCCAAACGGTTTGAGACCAAGTGGACCAAACGGTCTCAAGACCGTTTGAGGCCTCACGGTCTCAAGACCGTTTGAGACCTCACGGTCTCAAGACCGTTTGAGGTCACACGGTCTCAAGACCGTGTGAGGCCTCACGGTCTCAAGACCGTTTGGGGCCAAACGGTCTCAAGACCGTTTGGACTCAAACGATCTCAAGATCGAGAGACACCAAACGGTCTCAAACCGTGTAAGCCCTCTCGGTCTTGAAGTCAAACTTGTTAAACGGTCTACACCCTCACACGGTTTGGGCAAACGACCTTGAAGGTCACACGGTCTTGAAGTCAACCCTACCAAACGGTCAACTCATCCAAACGGTCTCAAACCGTTTGGAGGTTGAAGGTTGAAACCGTTTGAGGTTTTCAAAGGTTGATTTCACTTAATCAATTGAAGGTGTAAATGGTTCAATGATGCTCTAATCTAAACCCTAATGATAACCTAGGATATTAAGGGATTAAGTGACTAATGAATTGAACCATGATGGTGATCAATGGGGTGAATTACCAAAATACCTTGATGGGTTCAATTGAGTAATACATTGTTCAAATCAAACCCTAATCACATGATAGTCATGTTTGGCTTATGTTAGCCCATGAGGACTTAACCCAACCTGATCTAGAGTGGTGTTATCACCATCTACTAGTGTGAGGAGAGAGAAAGTATCTTAAGAGAGAGAAAGTACCTTAAGAGAGAGAAAGTACCCTTTTAGGGTGGAAACTCAAGTAAAGAACCTTCAATACACATGAATGTGCATGATTAGGGTATGATCCACCTATGTGAGATCATGGAAACCCTAATTATGATATATGATGAATCCTAAGCTAATATGAGAGCATCAATTATGATGTTCCTCATACATGATGATGTTATGAGTTCAATTCACCATGTGATGTGAATAGTAAACCCTAATTCAAGGGTAATGACATGTGATGTGAATAGTAAACCCTAATTCAAGGGTAATGACATGTGATGTGAATAGTAAACCCTAATTCAAGGGTGATGACATGTTATATGAGTATTAAACTCTATTTGATAAGAATCAAAGAACTTAGCTCTTATGACAAGAGTGGAAAGTATAATCATTGTTTTGAATTACCTTTATTAGTTGAATTAACCATGCAGGTTCTGATATGGAGGTGATCATATCCAGGTATGGATGATGATACTATATTCATTAAAGGCATATTGATAGCTTTATGAATAATTAAAGTATCTTGATGCCTTGTCAGTGGCATTCTATGATAATAATGGGCTGTGAGAGCCATGAATACCATCAAGGTCATGCTTTAGAGATGACTTGTGATGAGTATAATGAGAAATGATGATTGATGTGAGTTAGGCTTGTTACATTTAGTATTCTCTTTTTATAGATGTTATGATACTGTTATTGTTTGAAGAACAATGTGTGATGTTAAATGAATACTGAATGTACCTAACTAATCAAGTATAATGTAGATCCCTGATCATAGACCCATCATTGTCAGAGATCAAATGATGGTGAAACAGGTTGTCCTAAGGGAACTCCTGGATCACATACTATTGAGTATGTGGGGTACATGGATGTGTAGAACCTTACATCCTAGTGTAGGGATTTGATGTAGATATGTAATCCGTCAATCCTTCACTACTTTTCCATACCGTATCAGTAGTAGGTAAACATGAAACCTCCTGATGACGAAGAAAACATAGATATCCGTATCAGTGGAGATAAACATGAAATCTCCTGATGACGAAGAGAGTACAGAACGCCACTATAACTCTAAAATAGCGAAGGACCAGATTACCCTGGTGAGCTATAATAGTAGAGACACAAGATGTCCTACAAGTGATCCTCTTACTGACTGAGGAAGGTGAAGGTCATGAGAATCCGGCTCTTTCAATGACCTAGTATGATACTAAGGCACTTAATAGTGATTGGTTGGGGTATGAGTGGTAAACCTCATCTCCACAGGGCATAATAATAAGACTATTTGAAAAACATAATCTACAAGCGTAGTATACATGTTAAAGGTAACTATGAGCTAATTGATTGATGTTACACTGAATAGTGCATATGTTCTTTATGCTTGATAAATGTTGAGCTCTTGTATACAACTGTATCTGCTATTGAATACTTTGTAAACTTTTACTGCTTAAGTTATTCTTTGATGTTATAATAAAGCTTCTGGCGGAGAGTTATAATTCTCGCTGGGACAATTATGTACAATTGTCTCACCCCGTAGACTTCAACTTTTTAGGTGGACATCGAGGACGGAGGAACAAGTCTACATGTGACCAGTCCCAGCAGCAGCAGCACCAGGAGCAGCAGTAAATCTCAGGTGGAGATTTAGCCTGCCATGTGGTGTAGTTAGAGTCAGTCCTATGTGTCCTCTGTACTCTCAGGTCTTGGAGTCTTTTGTTATGAGTTCTTGAGATTTTGTATCTTGATGTATATAATTACTCAAGAAGTAATTATCATGAGATGTAAACAGTTTATCTCTTATTATAAAAGAAGCTTTTAAGGATTCAAGCTCTTGTCTCAAAAAGTTTTAATTTCCCGTGATTTTTGTCTTCCGCTGTTTATTGAATCGCTTCCGCTAAGTTTAAATCGTGATTATATCGTGATTTGGAGATCAGAGCCCACATATATGATACATATAAAATCCCTCAATCCAACATATTAAGTCTTAGATGCTTTCCAATAGTAATACACATGAAAAACTTGTTCGACTAAGCATAGGTTATGCCTTCGTGTGGGGATCCATCTACCTTGTGAAAGTGTGATGGTAATAATGTAGGTTTCACCTCCGTGGGGTGCATTATTATTGTATTGGCTATTGGGTCAGACTTAACAGGTGATTCTTAGAGTGTCTGGGCCCAAAAGCATGCAGATGATTATAGAAAGGAGTAGTGCATGTCATCTATTCTTCACATTGTCCTTTGGATTCGATCCTAAATCTGTACTATGATAAGGCTTCCACACTCTTATGAGGTTGGAGCATTTATCTAGCACCAGTTGTAGGTAAACCTATAGAGAACATCAACTCCCTAAGGTTTTTGGTGCACATTACGACTTCCATTAGAAGAAAAATCTTTTGATGTAAATCCTAGCTTCATCAAAACTTACACATGGTTTTAAGAACTTTTCTTGCTTTAAGCTTGGATTCATTAACAACAATAATGTCAGCCCCCGGTCTCCTTATTTCCTCTCAAAAACCCATTATCTTGTTACTTATACCCTTGACATTCCAAGAGAATTTGCATATGATGCAATTGGCAAAAGTTGCCTACCTTGATGATTGACTATGTTTGCGGTGTTGAGTGGGCCATAGTTGAATTATCTTGGGTCTGGCTTATTAGAAAATTATTTGTTGCAATTTTCTAAATTGATACTTGAGGGTTATAAATTTGAACAAAATAATGAGAACGATAATTGATTAAATACCTAATTATTATCGCCCAATTTTAATCAAATCAAATCAAATAAAATCAAAATGGTTTTTGATAAAATTGTCATTTTTTGTAGAATTAAATGGCAACAACAAATAATCACTTTTCTCTGTGACCGGTCCTTGAGAAGGAAAAACTTATTGGGAACAACTTCCACGACTAGTTCGGGATGCTGAGAATTATTCTCACACAGGAGTGCAAGCTCTATGTCCTGGAAATGCCAGAACTAGAGGAACCAGCTCAAAATTCTTAAAGGGCTGACAAGGATGCTTATAAGAAGCATAATGAAGATGTCATGGATGTCAAGTGTCTGATGCTATGCTCCATGAACTATGAGTTATAGAGGTAGCATGAGAATATGGGTGTGATTGAGATGAGCACACATCTCACAAACATGTACCAAGATAAGGTAAGATAGGAGAGGTATGTTGTCTCCAAGGTGTTGTTCAAATGCAGCATGGCAGAAGGAGAGCCAGTAGGTCCTCATGTACTCAAGCTAAATGGGTATGAGGAGAACCTAGCTAGACTGGGATTCCCCTTAGGCCAATAGTTGGCCACTGATGTGATATTGCAGTCCCTGCCAGAGTCATATAGTAAGTTTGTCTTGACTACAACATGAATGACTTTGACGAGCTGTTGACAGAGTTGTTGGGCATGTTATAAATAGTTGGGACACAAATGAAGAAAGGCAAGCCCAAGTTTGTGATGGTGATCAGTAAGACAAAGGGGAAGTCTAAAGGCAAAGGAAAAGCTAAGAATAGTTCTAAAGCTAGCCAAAAGCCCAAATCTTTAGATCTCAAGGCAAAAGGTGGAGTAAAGAAACAAAGAGGTGTTTGTCACCATCCTAGACATTGGAAGAGAAATTACCCACTCTAGTTAGAGGAACCAAAGAAAAAGAAGGAAGGACTTTAGTCCTCCACTTAAGGTATAAACGTTAGAAGATAAATTTGATTACTTCTTCATTTTAGTATGTGATTCCAAATAGAGATCTGACAAAAAGTAAAGACCTTCATGGAAGGACAAGATGGACAAGGTAGAGCAAGAGTTGCAGAATCTTTAGCCTACATTTAAATTTATTTTAGCCCAATGGACATGTAATAGAGTTAGTAGAAATACTATTTCATTATGCCATGAGAAAGAATTTAATTTAGAACATCTTGTATGGCAAGGATAATATATCAATAAAGTATGTGATTATTGTTTTTGTTACAAAAGATATGATCTTGCACGACAATTCCCAAATATCTAATGATCTTTAATTTGAAAGAAATATGGATAAGTTTTATAACATTAATACCAAAGGATTATAATTGATGACTCAAGAATTATCATTAGCAATAGTCGCGTTAGATGTATTTATAAGAAACACACATCTAGAATACATATTGATGTTATCTAGACTCCCTTGGTTATTGAACCTAAGCAAGTATGCAAGTCTTTCTTATACATAAAGTGACATAACGTCCTTCACTAAACATAGTGGGAGGATAATTCTTCCATCAGACCTCATGCATGTGATGCATAAAGATCTTATGGAATGAATGCTATAGATAATCACTTATACTTCATTTCATTTACTGATAATATAATGATATGTACTTAGTAAAGAGGAAACATGAATCTCTTGAAGTGTTCAAGGAGATATGTATGAAGTATAAATTTGATAAAAGTATTAAGAGACTTTGACAAGATCAAATGTTAAAATACTTTACATCAATACCTAGAGTACCTTTAGGAATGAACTTTGATAATGTATCACAAGTCAAATCCATCTTAACATAATGATGTGTTAGATTGAAGGAATTGTACTGTGATGAGTCATGATATAGTTAATCAATTAATTTATTCTTCTTACATCCTCATATAATTATATACCTAACACTATATCATGTACCAAATGAATGGTTTATAAAGACATCATATATGATATGATTTGGGAATGTCCCAATACGTCTAAGGGATTGAAACCTACATTGAGAAAGTTGTTTCGTGAAGAAGGTTTATCCATAAACCATAATTATTGAAGATTACTATTAATCCCAATCCAATAAAAAAGTGTTTTATTGATAGGATAACTTAGTTCCTAAATAATAAGTGGGAGTAAAAGTAAAACTCAAAATGTTCGAGATCAGCAAAAGGGTACCATGAGAACCATGAGAATCACATATTGTTGTGGAATCTCAAGTTCATCATGTAACAAAGAATTATAGTGTTCTAGTAGAACACATCTAAGATTGGAGGCTTATGAATCCAACAATTCAGGTGGGTTGGTCATAAAGGATGAGCCAACTAATCAACTAGAAGCTATAAAGTACCATAATCTGAGTAATAGTTTAAGACCATTATGGGATCTATGTAAGCTAACAAGGTAGGACCTTGGTAGTGACACCTAAAGGGGTAATACCTAAAGGGTGGAAAAGGGTCTTTTGGAAAAGACCTACATGGATAACATAAAATGACAAATTGGTTGAATAATTTTTCAAGTTAGTTCAAGTTGTTGAACGTGATAGAAATTCCATTACCAATTGTCATGCTTGTTTTTGCAATTAAAATTGACTAAGAGATTTGACATATGATGATAAAATTGGATTCCTAAAATGGAATACATCAAAGGATGTGTAAGTGACACAACCTAAAAGGTTTTATAACTTCAAGAATGCAAATAAAGTCTATAAACTACAAAGTCCAATCTGGGATTGAAACAAGCATCTCAAAAATGGGATCTTTTGATTTGACAAGACGGTCAAAGAGTTTGACTTGAATCAAGATAAAAGATGAGATATGTGATTGTAAAAGATTTAGTGGGAGCATATATGAATATTCCACATATAATGAGGAATAAAATCTCAATATTGTGAATATTGAGATATGGCAATGAAAACCCCTTTAGTGAAAAAGGACTAAGTGAAACATCTTATGAGATAAGGACAAAACCTATGAGATAGCTCTTGAATGTTTCATAATGAAAGTCTAAGCACACACAATAGTAATGTGTTGAACTAATAGCCATTAATTCTATTCTACAATAGAAATTGAGTATCCATGTGATATGAACACAAAGAGATACTATATGGATCTAGAAGTTCATAACATGAACTTATAGATGTTCCAACCATTGATGACTTAGTAATAATGTTGTGACAATTATGGAGCTAATTGTTAGGCAAGGAATATCAGATACCATATTACGGAAGTTCCATCTCATATGAGAAATCATACAGTGAAGATATTAGGAACATGCAACAGAACGACTATAAGCAAAGTGTTGTTAACCCGCTAAATCAGCACTAGTGTAGCAGAAGCATGTTGGACATGTTCAAATCACTAAGGATGGGATTTGTTGGTGATTGGCTCTAAGTGTAAGTGGGATTTTGATGGTAAGGTATGCCTGTAGAGCCAAATATATGATGACTAACATGACATAATTACCTAAAAGGATTTGATTAATATTTACAAATATATAGAGGCAAGCTTCCAATTCATCTATTTGACTCAGTTATGAGATAATGAGGATACAAAGTGAATGTCTAGATAATTATATTACTCAATGACGTATGCCTTCAAGTATTATTAGCCTTGTGGAAATGAGATCATAAAAATGTTAAGAGTACATATACATATTCTCATTATGTCCCTGGTCAGTTGTTACTGTGGAAGGTAGATAGACACCAGTAACACATGATACTGGAGTGTGAGTTAGTTGAGGAGTGAGTCTCACTAAGTCATGATATGGCAATATCAAACCAAGCACATAGATACATGTTATGGAACCATGTATTGGGAAGACCCGCCTTGAGAGTGACACATGGTTGTGGTGTTCATACTCATCTCTCATAGTGAAGGTGATTGTGATTCTTAGAACTAAAATTATTTCACTCGTCACATGTCGTTGGTACACTTTGACATCATCAAATGTAGTATTGAACCATGGGTTGTTATAACAGTGATGATTGGGTGACTTTGACACATGGGGATAGACTGTGGGTGATAGATATGGGATTTGTCCCTCCTACTGGAGTATGATATCATGGCCACTTGATTAGTGAGACTGAGAAATGAATGTGCATGCACATGTGAATCAATATATGATATTGAGGTCACATTATCTTAGATAGTGTATTATTGGTTCAAGGAACATGAATTGAATGTTGAGAGGATGAAATTCCATGCCTCGAGTTCATCCGGGATATCAGAGACAAAGGCATTATAAAATCACTAAAACACCTTACACAAATTGTAGGTTGAAGTTGTTCTCCAACTTTCCATTCACTTGGGTAGCACTAATGTGCGACTAGAAACCACTCTTTGCTTGTGATGTCATAAGCTATTTATGGACATTCACTACCTACGTGACATGGTACCTATAGGGTCACACACATAGGAACTCATCTAGAAGAGGAGTTTGATATTTAATGACAATTGGATTGATTACTAAAGTGTTTAGGTATTCAATTTTCACAATAGATTGACGGATTGGCTGATTGGTGTGCCAAACAACCATCTCACTAAGTTATATGGCCATTTGGGCTTCCAGAAGGGCATCTCACATATTGAGATGGCCATTTGGGATGTCAGGCTAATTAGAGTTCGAATTGGCTATGTTCTGCCCTTGAACCAACCAGTTCAATATGATTGAATCGACCGGCTCATCTTGACTCACCAGACTGGCATATGGTTGAGCAAGATGGGTGTCTCTCTTGGGTGAGACGGCTTAGTTGGGCCGAATGAAGGTCCGGGATGTTACCTGAATAGTTTCAATTACACATACTTGGGGTGTAAGCAAATTAAGATGTAATATCAATTGGAATCTAAATTTCCAAATTTGTACACAATTTGGAAACTACCAAATGCCCATTTGGCAGTGCGAAACGACGATCTCGCACCCCAGACAACTGATAGGGTGTACTAGACAATCGTATGGTGTGATTTTCCACACACATGTGATCTTTTGAATTTATGTGGCCCCAAACAAGGTTCCCTCTGAGTACTAAAATATGCCCCCACAAGCACACAGGGTCATGTTGTAGTATAGGTAAGAGGCAAGCAAAGAGGGGTCCATCCACAGGGAGAGAGGGGGCACTAGAGCTAAGTTAAGGTAGCTACGTTCCTAAAGCGGGGGCACTAGGCATAGGGTTTTAGGGTTTGAAAGTTAGTTTTGGTTGTTCACACTAAGATTGCAAGTAATTAACAACAATAAGGAAACTACATGACCAAAAACTATAAATTACCTTAAGCAAGTTAAGACTAAGAAGGTGGGAAAAATGAGTAACTAAGAAAGATCCATGAGGAATTACAACTAAGATACACTAGATTAGCAATTCAAATTAATAACTAAGAGACAAGTTAAGCACTATGGCAAGAAATAACCTAGGTTATCACTAGCTAACAAAATTAACACAAGCGAGCTCAAAAGAGCACTAACTACTCAAGCAAGTCCTTGCTATCAAGAACTAAGAAATTAACTAAGAAGCAACAAAGGCAATTAACTAAACTGGCATTAACAAGCTAAGAGGACAAAGTGATTTTCAACAAAGGATATGGATAGGTGGGCCATTTGAGATTGAAACTATGATATTAGTTGGGGGAGGTTAACAAAGAATGCAAGTCTTATATCTTCAATCTAGATTTCCAAGCCAAACAACAAGGCAAGTTCTATTGGAAACTACCCTATGCTACTAGTTGGGGAACTAGGGCTAGGTGTAATTCTAATAGGACTTGGCAAGTCTAGGTTTCTAGGGTAACTGGTATTAGAGCAATTGAGAACCAAGGGTAGGAATGAGGGTAGAGATGAGAGTGTTTCACCTCATGTTACACACCATCTCGCCTTTAGAAAACTCTAGGCAATTGTACTAATCACTCTTATACTAGCTACTTCGATCTCACACCTACTTGTAGGAGAAGGGAGTTGTATGTGGGAAAAAAGGGTGCTAGCTAGGGATCCACTTATTGGACCTAGGAGTAATTCCTAAGATAGCCACATACATTCCATTTTCCCCTCGAAGCTAGTTGTCTTTAAGCATCATACAACAAGCAATCCATGTTTAAAAGCACAAACCACAAGCAAGATAATGGTAAATGAGATAGAAGCAAGAGGCAATCATCATAGATTGGAAATATGTTAATTACAAGTTATTTTCCCCCAACATGGTATCAAAGTAACATTTTAACCCCAAATAGCCCACCAAAAGGGGCTAAGCTAGACATGGTCATACAAAAGAGAAAAAAGGGAAGAAGAAAGAGGTAGATGGCCATGGAGCTCATGGAAGCTTCTTATCCTTCACATCCTAGCTTCTATAGAACGTCCTCCCTCCAAGATGGGTGAAGAACATGGAAATGTAGGGGATTATGGTAGAAAACCTAGAAAACTAGGATTATATGATGGAAATGGAGTAGAAATGGAAGGTGGGAGGTAGGTGAATGGCTTGAATGCAAGGAAGAGAGTAATGAATGCTCTAGAGTGGCTAAGGGGTGGATAGGGAAGCTAATATAGTATTGTGGCTGCCACCCATGTATAAATAGGTGGTGGTGGAAACACTAGGGTAAGTGGGGGCATTGTTGAAAATTTAGTGCAGAAAAAGCTAGGTTTTGGATGGCAGAACGGCCGTGGTGGATGATGGTTAGAATAGCTGTGGTGGAGGATAAAGACCATGGTGGGAAATAAAAAAACTATCAGGTTGGAAGTGGTGAAATGAAGGTTGGTAGCACGGCCATGCTGGACAGAATGGTCGTGGTGGAAGCTAGGTAGCAAGGTTGTGCTGGGTAGCACGACCATGGTGGGTGAGGTGGAGTGGAGGTTGTTCTCTTTAGTATGATCGTTTCGGTCTTTGGCAGCACGACCGTGTTGGATGGCACGACTGTTTTGGGAAGTTCTTGGCATGACCGTGTTCGGTAGAATGACCATTTTGGAGTAGTTTCTATATCATGTCAAAATAAGGATCAACCTGTGATTTTTGCATTGGCGAGCACGATCGTTCCTTGACACCACATCTGTGATGGGGCCTTCAATAGAACTTTGAGCTTGAAACTGTGATTCATGGAATTCTTTGCTTGAGCTTGACTCTTGGACACTAGGGGTAGGTTCAGGGAGCTTTGGGGTCTTCTTTTGACCCCTCTATAGATAGAGAAATTCCAGAGCACCTTCCTTCTCTCTCATCTATACAAGGCATGGTCCAAGTACCTAAAAAGCATGCAAAGAACATCCATAAGTGCATTTGATAATAATATGCATATTGAGGGAATTAACTTACATTCTAACATGTTTATATGTGATTGAGATGCAAAAAGACACAAGATGAGGCCCTAAAATAGGGCTGCATCACCACCCCAAACTTAAAACATACTTGTCCTCAAGTATGCTTCAACTTAATCTCTCTTTCAATTCACTCAAGGAGCAAGGATAATACAATCATTGTGATGTTTATTGGCTAAAATGAGTTCATATGAGGAATTAGGCATGCAATCCACTACTCTATACTCATTTTCATTTTTTCAAGTGTGAATCAAGCACTGAGCACAAGAACTTAGAATATGGGTCACCATTCACATATGCAAGTGATGAAATTTTGATAATGCATTGGGTAAACTGTATCATGCATGAAATACATTCAAAAGGTTAGAATTACTATTTCACTTGCTAGAGTGATACCTCATACACTTAATTTCATTGTTCATGACTCGGCTTGTGTAGGGGGATGAGGGCTAGAGTTGATTTAACCTAGACCTACTAGGCATACAAAGAGAAGAAATGGTTATGAAAGGGAGTAGAGTGCTATTACACCCATCTTTTCTTTATTTGGGTGCTCTTAAACAGGATCACCCTTTGCTTTCTTTTTACTTTTTTTTTCTTTTTTTTCTTTTTTCTTTTCTTTTCCCTTGGTGTAGGTAGGGCATATGATGAAAAGAGTGATGTGAAGAGGTAAAGGTATGGTCACCCCAAACTTTTATGGGTGGCCAAGGCGGATATGTGCACGTTGGCATCCTTACATGAGGCGGAGAGGTAAGAAGGTGGTGAAAGAATTGTCGGGTCAAAGAGGGGTCACAAGCAGTGGAAATTCAAGTATAATATTACCCAAGAAAGTTAGTCCATGTAACATTCACCAATAAAACAAGTCATGCATAAAATGAACATTATAGTAGATTAAAGCATAAATTTGGGCAAAATTGGCCAAATGGTGCCAATTTGCATCCAATCACATCTAAACCTACATTTAGAGAAATTAAAGCATAAAGCAGAAAAATCCTAGTTCAAACACACAAAAATTACCAAAATCTACACGTAAATGCAATGCATGGCATGAAATGGTCAAAAGAGAAAAATGTTTGAAAAATTACTCAGAAATGCATGAAAAAAACCAAATGTATGCATGAATGCAAGAAAACACACAAAGTCAAGATATGCAAGTATGAAAGTTAGTAAAACTATTTGATCATCTTGCAAAAATGTAGAAAAGGACTATTAGATCAAAAATGCGGCAAAGTAGGGGCTTACCACCCTACCACCCCAAACTTTTAAATCATGTTTTCCTCAGTGTGAAATAGAAGTTTAGAATATTAGGATGAATGGTACATGGCCATCGAAGACTACCACCATGTGAAGAGGATAGATCAATACATCATTAGGTTAGCAACGCAGGTCACCAAAGATGTGTTGGACAACACAACCATCCTGGCTTACAAGCAACAAGGCTGTACTGTAGAGCACGATCATTCCTGACTTCTTCATGTAGCTTCTTCAATGTCTTGCAATCTTTTCTTCAATTTTGATCCTCCCTTTGTCTAGCTCATTCATGCCTCATCTTTTCTCCATGGTACCTGCTCTAACATGATTCACAAATAGCAAAACTATCAAGTATGGTGTGTGTGTGTGTATTCTTGGAATCGTGTAAAGATAAAGCAAAAGTGAAATCAAAACAAGAGGGGTTCGAGAAATCCAAACCACGTGGGTTGCCTCCCACTAGTGCTAAATTAATAGCCTTCAGCCGGGCTTGTTGCTTTCTTCATCAAGTGTTGACACCCCATGTATCTCCTTCCTCTTCCAAAGTAATCCTCTCTAGGGTCCTCACGATGTGGCCTTCGTATGAAGGAGTGCATATTGATCAGAAATAAAGGCTTGTCCTCCACAATTCTTAGGGATCAGGGTAGTCTAGACTGGAAAAAAAATCCTCCTCACCCAATATGTATCTTTCCTTCTTAGTGAACATAAAGAAGTCTCTCTTCATCCTTCCATAGGTGACTATCAAAGTACCTATGCACACATTGATTTCAGCACCAGTTGTGGACAAGAAGGGTATGTCCTAGATAATGTAATCTTTTCCTTCCATTTGATCGGTGTCCATGACCAGAAAATTTGTTGAAAAGGCAATGTTCACTTTTCTATCTAAGGCTAATATCTCATTCTCCAACATGCCCATAGGAGTTCTCCAACATCTATCTCCCAATATTATAATACAATATGTTGGTTTCAATTTTGATAAACCTAGCATGTGACACCCAAAGCCACACAAAGAGACATTACTCAAAACAAAACGTGATTGACCACTAACCAGGTGATCACAGGAAAATACTAGAAATTAAAACCATTTCATTCAGATCCAAATAGCAAGAACCTTTTCATAAGAGTCCTTTCATATCACAGGATTCTTCCCTTGCATGCCATCAGCATGTTACAAGAAAACTTGTTCCGAACATATATATATATATATATATATATATATATATATATATATATATATATATATACATACATACATACATACATACATAACCACATGTGTCCATACATACAACGGGTTAGAAAAACCAAAACATGCATCGAAACTCATATGTAAAACACATCTAACAACCATCCCAAAGACCTGAGTGTATAGGGATGACTCTAGGATGAAAAACCACTAGAGGGGGGTGAATAGGGTTTTAAGGTTATTTTAACAATTATTTAACTCAAACAACCACAAATGAAAAAGTAAGAAGGAGACAAGGGATTTAGAGTGGTTCCTACCTTAGCAAATACTAAGGCAGTCAGTCCACTACCCGGTTGCTTACCCAACCGGGATTTGAAAGTATTAATTTTATTACCTTCACAAGGAATTACACAAAATACAATACTTTCTTACACCCCTTTGAACAGCCTTCACTTTGAAGCAGATGCACCAACTCGAGGTAGCCTTCTTGAAGTAACTCCAAGCTCCCCCTTGAAGTAGCCTTCCTCTTAGAAGTAACCTCCCGTTGCACCAGCCTTCTTGAAGTAGTCCAAAGTCTCCTTCTTCACCAAGAAGATCACAACCCTATCCAATCTGCAGCCTCCAACCTAGGAGTAGCAAGGAGAGTACAAACAATGAAAGTGAACAAGAAAGGAAAACAGAAACTACAACTTATCCTTTGAAGCACAAGGCTTGATTTGCCTATATCAAGCGTGTAGATCTCCTAACCAAAGTATATGGGAGTGTGATTGCTGTGGATAGGAGATACCAGCCTATAAGACACGAATTTAGAGCAAGGTGAAGAGTAGCCAATTGCAAGTATTGCTCAATTGTTCAAAACAGGTTGCTAATGCAAGTATATGCTGAAAGATTGCTCAAGTATGGAATCAAGTGTATTTAGGTGTCCTAAGGCATGTCCTATTTATAGGAATGACCTACAAGTGCTTAAGGACGTTCTAGACACTTTATAGGGGGTTCCAAGTGCTTAACTAGCCGTTAGGGATAAGTTAGTTGGATTAACAATGGCTAGTTAATTAATTCTGCAGTTGCTGTCAGAGTCCATCTCAGTCGAGAAATTGTCGACCGAGATACCTACTCGGTCGAAGTTTTGTCGACCGACAGGCTCTCTGGATCAAGTATTTGCAACGTTCATCTCCAACTGCCAACCACCTTGTTAGCTGTGTCTAACGGCTACCTGGGTCTTTCTCGGGCGAGAAGTTTGTCGACCGAGAGTGTCTCGGTTGAGGATTTTGTCGACCGAGATTGACCCTGTTTCAATGTTTCAATTAGAGTACTAAGTGTGTATGTGAGTGTGCATATGTGACACTATTGAAGGGGATGATTTATCAAAGTGTAGTGATTGGCTAGGGAAAATCTAACGCTTGATTTACATGAAGTCTAATTACTTGTACATTATATATTTGTACAAGTTTACAATTGATTACATTTCATGAAATTTATAAGCATTTAAGCATATGGATTCCCTAGTTCTTTTGTCATCCACCTTATTCCTGCAACACTCAAGTAGCATGTTAGATAAACAAAAATGAAATGTTTGTCATAATCAAAACAAAGGGATTTATTATAATGTCCAATTTAGCCAACAATCTCACCCTTTTTGAAAATGACAAACATTTCCAAAATATAAATTAAGGAAATATAAAACATGTAAGTTTCATACCTGAAGATTACCTTTGTGAATTTCTTCTCTTGTTTATAAGATGTGTGCTTATTATTCCCCATGAATGATAGAACATGAAATCCAATTCTTTAGGGAATATAGCAACTTTCAATGTAAAGCCAAGAGTTTATGAAACTCGGTATATGTAACAATTACTAAGTTTTAAGATTTATGTTTATTTCTCCCCCTTTGTCATTTCAAAAAGATATCCGTTAAAAAACAAGAAAACTCCCCCTTAATTCGATGTCCCATCAAATCCAATGAAAAAGATGTTCATTGAAGAACCAAACAAGAATATATTTAAGAAGCACAAATATTAAGGAAAACATCTTCTAAAGGAGTGATGAGTAGTTGCTTCCTTATTTTGTTGAATTGGTCTTGTGGAAGCGGTTTTGTAAAAATATCAGCCAATTGATCTTCCGTATCAACATGATGAAGGGAAACATGATTCTTAGAGATATGATCCCTTAAAAAGTGATGACGGATTTCAATATGTTTTGCTCGGCTGTGTAAAATGGGATTGTGTGCTAAGTTTATAGCGCTTGTGTTGTCACAAAAAATAGGCATAGATGAAAGAGTAAAACCATAATCGTTTAACACTTGTTGCATATAAAGCACTTGAGCACAACAAGATCCGGCTGCCATATATTCAGCTTCAGTTGTAGAGAGGGAAACCGTGTTTTGTTTCTTGCTAAACTAAGATACTAAAGCTCTTCCTAACAAGAAACAACTACCACTAGTGCTCTTGCGGTCAAGTCGACAACCAGCATAATCAGCATCAGTATAAGCTTTAAAATACAAGGATTGTCCTTTTGGGTACCATAAGACAAAACATGTGGTGTCGGCTAAGTATCGAAGAATTCGTTTAACTACTTGAAAATGAGAATGCATGGGTTGTGATTGAAATCGAGCACAAAGACCAACGGAAAACATAATGTCCGGTCTAGAAGCGGTTAAGTAAAGCAAACTACCAATCATGGCTCTATATAAGGAATCATCAATAGGTTCCCCATTTTCATCCTTATCAATTTTAATAGAGGTATCCATAGGAGTAGTAGCATGTTTGCA
Organism: Alisma plantago-aquatica; assembly: GCA_963693085.1. NCBI lineage: Eukaryota > Viridiplantae > Streptophyta > Magnoliopsida > Alismatales > Alismataceae > Alisma > Alisma plantago-aquatica. Next base: position 1,236,477,978 of record OY856411.1, on the reverse strand, counting down.
CTGATCCATCCCAAAACGTTTTAAGAGTTCTTTAGTATACTTTTCTTGGCTTATAAAAATCACGAAAGGCATTTGTTTAATTTGGAAACCAAGAAAGAAAGTTAGTTCACCCATGAGGCTTATTTCAAATTCTTTTTGCATAATGTCACTGAATTGTGTGCACAACGATTCATTTGAAGCTCCAAAAATAATATCATCAACATATATTTGAACAACTAGAAAATCAGATGTATATGTTTTGAAGAATAAAGTAGAATTTGAATTTCCAATAGAGAAACCATTATCAAAAAGATATGTCTTGAGCCTTTCATACCAGTTCCTAGGTGCTTGTTTTAAACCATAAAGTGCTTTCTTAAGTTTATAAACATGGTCACCTTTTTCCGGTATTTTAAAACCAGGTGGTTGGGCAACATATACTTCTTCTTGAATGATTCCGTTTAGAAATGCACTTTTTACATCCATTTGGTAGAGTTTGATGTTTTTATGTGCAGCAATAGCTAGTAACATTCGAATAGCTTCAAGTCTTGCTACTGGTGCATATGTTTCATCAAAGTTTATTCCCTATTGTTGATTATATCCTTGTGCTACTAGCCGAGCTTTATTCCTTATTACTTCCCCTGCCTCATTTAGCTTATTCCTAAAAACCCATTTAGTTCCAATGATGGTTTTATCTTGTGGTTTAGGAACTAAATCCCATACATCATTTTTAGTGAATTGATTTAATTCTTCTTGCATTGCTATTATCCAATAGTCATCTTTAAGAGCTTCAGAGACCTTCTTAGGTTCAATAATAGAAACAAAGGCCATGTTTGCAACATCCTTAAAAGAAGAACGAGTTTTGACTTTATCATTTGGATTTCCAATAATTAGTTCTTGAGGATGATCCTTAATGAGTCTAGGTATAGGTTGTGTTTCAGTGTTGTCATTGCTTGTAGTATTTTTCTCACTATCATTGGGTATGGATAAGTTGTCAAATTGATGAGTGAGATCAACTATTTTAGGATTTTCTGATTTTAGCTTTTCATGAAAAGAAATATGAATAGATTCCTCAACTTTTCTAGAAATAGTGTTGTAGACTCTAAATGCTTTGCTAGAGGTAGAATATCCCAAGAAGAATGCTTTATGTGATTTAGAATCAAACTTATCTCTATCCTCTTTAGTGTTCAAGATATAGCATGTGGATCCAAAGGTATGAAAATAGTCAACTCTAGGTTTCTTAGTATGTAATATTTCATATGGTGTTTTCTTCAAATAAGAGTGAACAGTTACTCTATTTAACACATAGCATGCGGTGTATATAGCTTCAACCCAAAAAGTTTTAGGTGTGTCATATTCGAGCATCATAGTCCTAGCCATTTCTTGTAGTGATCGATTTTTCCGTTCAACTATACCATTTTGTTGTGGAGTGTGTGGAGTAGAAAAGTTGTGAGTATATCCTTGAGATGTGAAAAATTCTTCAAATAAATGATTCTCAAATTCTCCACCATGATCACTTCTAATGGTACATATTTTGTTTTGTAATAGATTTTCAATCTTTGAACAAAATTTTATAAAGACATGAATAGTATCATCTTTGGTTGCAAGAAAATGTACCCATGTATATCTACTATAATCATCAACAATAACAAAACAATATCTTTTGCCACCAATAGATTGTGTTCTCATAGGTCCAAATAAATCCATGTGAATCAATTCTAAAGATCTACATGTACTAAGTACATGTTTGGGTTTAAAAGAGGTTTTTGTTTGCTTACCCAAGGTACATGGTTCACAATTTTCAACTTGATCAAAAGATAAATTAGGCAAACCATGAACAAGATCATATTTGACTAACTTTTTGATAACATGTGAACTAGCATGTCCTAACTTTTTATGCCATAGTTGGAAATTATTTTCATTTGCAAGTAAGCATTTTCCTACTACTGATTTCATGGAGTTAGGTCTAAGAAGATAAAGATTTCCAACTCGTTTTCCTTCATAAACAACATTTGTAGTGTTTTCTATTAACAACTTGCAGCAATTTTTGTTAAATAAAACATCATATCCACTATCACATAATTGACTAACACTTATTAAATTATGGTGCAAACCATCAATGAGTAAAACATTCTTTATTTCAAGGTTTGTACCAATGTTACCTATTCCAACGATTTTACCTTTACCATTATCGCCAAAGGTGACTGTTCCACTCTTCTTTTCTTCAAAAGTTTGAAATGCATCCTTGTTTCCGGTCATGTGTTTGGAACATCCACTGTCAACCACCCAATCTTGCATTAAAATATAGGTTTTGGTACCCATGTGATGGTCCGGTATGATTAGAAGCATTTAATTACAGACTAGATAAAAAATCTGATTCAGAACTTCAGTCGGTCGACAAATGTTCGACTGACACCTCTTTCGGTCGAACAGTCGTCGATCGAAAAAGTTTCTGTATTACTCAGGTTGTTGCTGTAGATTTTAATTTGGTACAGGCATCTGTTCGGTCGACAAAAGTTCGACCGATTATAATGTCGGTCGACAATACTTTGACCGAATGAGTTTCTGTTTCAATACAACAGTTCAGAAAATTACCATAATGCATGAGACCTTTTATTAAGTTGAGATAAAACAATATAATTTGCAAAAATGAGCATTTGATCATATCTCAACTGAATTTCATTCAAATCTACTAAGTTTGGGGTTTTGGGACCCAAACTAAGTCGGAATCCTTGGTCTTATAAGGGCATGAAAATGAATAATGTCCAAGACGTAGACAAAAATGACAAGTAATAGAGTCAACTTCATTTCTCTTTCTAGGAATTGTGTTCTTAGGTACAAACATAGTTTGAGTCTTGGATGCTTTAGTTCTTTTGGGTTGATTTTTCTTTGGAGCATATCCCAAAACTCTTCTTCCATTGAAACTAGAGGAAATTTTCAGAATATTATTAAGGATGTCTTTTCCTCTTAAGTCATTCAGATTTCTTTGTAGCTTAGCAATGTCATCCATCTTCATGTGTAGATCTTTTCTTGCTTGATCTAAATCAGATAATAGGGAGTCTCTTTCTTTTACAACATTGTCATAGTCTAGATGGTTACATAAAATTGGTTGGGTCTGAAAATCATTTAGTTTAGCTAACAATTCAGTCTTTTCTTGAGAAAGAAGATCCATATTTGTTTCTAGAGTAAGTAACTTTCTATTGCAGTCATTTAAAGATGTTTTTAAAGACAGGTTCTCAAGATCAATGTTGTTCTTTTCAGAAGAGAGATCATTTAGTCTAGCATATAACTCATCATTTGTTTTGGTAACCTTCTTTAGTTTCTTTTTGCAATCAACATACTTATCATGAGTTTCTTGTAGACTAGTAATTAACTCTTCTTTAGGAAGGTCAAGAAGGCTTACCTCTTGAGAGTCTTCATCATCTTCTCTTGCCATTAGACATTCCACCTTTTCTTCTCCTCCTTCGCTTTCACTTGACTCGTCCCATGCATCTTTATAGGCTTTTTCTCCCTTCTTTTTGTGTGAGCTTTTCTTTCCTTTCTTTGTTTTAGGGCATTCATTTTTGAGATGTCCTTTCTTTCCACACTCAAAACACCTAGGAGGAGATAAAGAAGAACTAGAAATTTTGTTAGATCTAAATCTTTTATATTTCTTACCATTGACAATCAAGGCTTCTTCTTCTTCTTCTTCACTTGACTCATCACTTTCCGGTGTAATAATTTTTGAAGCTTTTAGAGCCACATCCTTCTTTTTTCCTTGTTGTAGTTCACGTTCTCTTCTTTATTCTTCTTCTAGAGTTGCTTCATGAGCTTCTAGGTTGCTAATGAGTTGTTCCATCCTCAGTCGGGTGAGGTCATTTGCTTCTTCAATGGCTGTTACCTTGGGCTTGTATTTGGGAGGAAGTGATCTAAGGATCTTTGACACCTGATGTTCCTCAACAATAACTTTACCTAAAGCATTTAAGCCATTTAAAATAGAAGAGAATTTTGTATACATATCACTAATAGATTCATTTGGATCCATACGGAACTGTTCAAACTTTTGTTTAAGCATTCCAATTTTAGATTTCTTAACCTGAACAGTCCCTTCAAAGGTTATGGAAAGTCTATGCCAAATTTCATAGGCTGTTTCACAATTTGATATCCTATTAAATTCTCCTACTGAAATTGAACAATAGAGAATACTTACAGCCTTTGCATTCATTTGAGCCGACTTTACCGTATTTGTGTCCCACGCTGCATACTCAACTTGAGGAAGCTCATAGGGGGTTGACACCATCCTCCATAGATCCCAACTAATCCCTTGGAAATAAAATTGCATTCTTCTTTTCCAGTAGGTGTAGTTAGTTCCATCGAATGCCGGAGGTCTAGCCACAAGTGTCCCTTCAAGGTTGAGGTTGTTGAGCAACCCATCACCCATTCTTCAAGACTTGGTTAGAGTTCCTTGAAGCCTGCTCTGATACCAATTGAAAAACCACTAGAGGGGGGGGTGAATAGGGTTTTAAGGTTATTTTAACAATTATTTAACTCAAACAACCACAAATGAAAAAGTAAGAAGGAGACAAGGGATTTAGAGTGGTTCCTACCTTAGCAAATACTAAGGCAGTCAGTCCACTACCCGGTTGCTTACCCAACCGGGATTTGAAAGTATTAATTTTATTACCTTCACAAGGAATTACACAAAATACAATACTTTCTTACACCCCTTTGAACAACCTTCACTTTGAAGTAGATGCACCAACTCGAGGTAGCCTTCTTGAAGTAATTCCAAGCTCCCCCTTGAAGTAGCCTTCCTCTTAGAAGTAACCTCCCGTTGCACCAGCCTTCTTGAAGTAGTCCAAAGTCTCCTTCTTCACCAAGAAGATCACAACCCTCTCCAATCCGCAGCCTCCAACCTAGGAGTAGCAAGGAGAGTACAAACAATGAAAGTGAACAAGAAAGGAAAGCAGAAACTACAACTTATCCTTTGAAGCACAAGGCTTGATTTGCCTATATCAAGCGTGTAGATCTCCGAACCAAAGTATATGGGAGTGTGATTTCTGTGGATAGGAGATACTAGCCTATAGGACACGAATTTAGAGCAAGGTGAAGAGTAGCCAATTGCAAGTATTGCTCAATTGCTCAAAATAGGTTGCTAATGCAAGTATATGCTGAAAGATTGCTCAAGTATGGAATCAAGTGTATTTAGGTGTCCTAAGGCATGTCCTATTTATAGGAATGACCTACTAGTGCTTAAGGACGTTCTAGACACTTTCTAGGGGGTTCCAAGTGCTTAACTAGCCGTTAGGGATAATTTAGTTGGATTAACAACGACTAGTTAATTAATTCTGCAGTTGCTGTCAGAGTCCATCTCGGTCGAGAAATTGTCGACCAAGATACCTACTCGGTCGAAGTTTTGTCGACCGACAGGCTCTCTGGATCAAGTATTTGCAACGTTCATCTCCAACTGCCAACCACCTTGTCAGCTGTGTCTAACGGCTACCTGGGTCTTTATCGGTCGAGAAGTTTGTCGACCGAGAGTGTCTCGGTCGAGGATTTTGTCGACCGAGATTGACCCTGTTTCAATGTTTCAATTAGAGTACTAAGTGTGTATGTGAGTGTGCATATGTGACACTATTGAAGGGGATGATTTATCTAAGTGTAGTGATTGGCTAGGGAAAATCTAACGCTTGATTTACATGAAGTCGAAGTACTTGTACATTATATATTTGTACAAGTTTACAATTGATTACATTTCATGAAATTTATAAGCATTTAAGCATATGGATTCCCTAGTGCTTTTGTCATCCACCTTATTCCTGCAACACAGAATTAGCACGTTAGATAAACAAAAATGAAATGTTTTTCATAATCAAAACAAAGGGATTTATTATAATGTCCAATTTAGCCAACATAGGACTCTAACAATAAAAGAACCACTAGAAACACTTCCAACATTGTCAACTACTGGCCTTCTTGCTACTGCTCAACCTGTATTGCACGATCTCTGCCTCCTCATGCACGTCTGCCTAAAAAGATGTGGGGAACCCACATGCTGAGATTCCAAATCATAGTGGGAGATATAACTCTCCACCAACACTATTATAAGCACGAACAGATAGATAAAGAAAGCAGTAAAGTTTCAACCAGGATAGGTAGGTAATCATTACTAACAGAATACTCAATCACTATTAGATTATGGAACATCTTAACATCATAAAAGGAATATGAAGAACATGTATATCCACTACCAACCATACTGTAAAAAATCAAGAAAGGCCTCATCCAATGTTTCCATATTTGATCCTATACAAGTATGCTACACGGATGATTACTTATTTTATTATGCCCTGAGGATTTGAGTCGTACCTCCCAAATCCAAATGACCACTGCTAAGTCAAAATTGGTTCCATACAAGGTCTGGTAGAAGAGCCAAAATCCACAAATTCACCCCCTTGGTCAGTACGAGTGAACCTACAATGACATCATTAGTTTGAATGCTATCAATGACATATAGTCTAGTTATACAAACCTAGACCACCTTGGTACAGGTCACGACACTAGTGAAACTGAGCTATGGCCCACAGCTGCACTCCTACCAACATATGGCCCACATCTAATCTTGTATCACAATACACTGAGCTACGGCCCAAAGCCACACTCCTAATAGGGTATGGCCCACAGCCAATCATGTATCATATATCATGGACGTAAGGGGATATTCGTCCTCACCCTTTCAAATTCAAAAATATGTGCTCTGAGTTAAACTTATTTCACCATTCAGCAAATGCTGACACTGAATGGATCTATGACACAGGGAAAAGCTACATGATTAGGTTCCACTTGATTAGTTAGGTCATTTAAGTGTCTTTTAGTGTTAATAAAGTTACAACGTATTAAACCATAACAAATTCTATAAAGATACACATAGGGTGTGAACTTATCACACTATTACCTCATAATACTTGTATTATTTCCATTCACATATTCATCAACAAGGTTACATGCCATGGGATATCAATCCCTCAACTTTATCAATAGGAAACATTGTCTTACATCAGAACAATAACCATTGTTAGGTCCTAAGACCCAATCATCATATTCATGTATCACCAGCATAATCAACATGCCTGACAAGGGCATATTCGATCCTTGTCTCACATCATAGCCATCATATCACACACTAGCTATGATAATCAATTCTGCAACACCTACATGGCTATAAGATCATGATCAAGAGAGAGATAATCACATAACATCATATCCATCCATGGTAAAGGTATAAGCAAGACTTATTCACTTTTAGGCTTAAGGGTTCCCACTTTTATCGATTAGGGTACACAAGGTTAGGGTCAACCAACCACCCTAGAACCACCACCCTCCACCATCATGGAGCATGTCAGAATTAAGCATCATCATTAGAAAAGATTGGAGAGCATACAAAATAGCATAACACATATGTATAGATGATTAACGTTAGATGTTCATATATGTTTCACAATCACCTACCATCACCACATGTTAACCAATTAGGCACATGGGTCACGGTCACCCCCATAGTATGTCGTGACCACGACATACACCATGGGTTCTTATACCTACTCTCTCACCATGTCGTGACCACCTTATACATGTCGCACTCGTGGCATTAGGGTTAGGGTTTCACTCCACCCTTCAACCATCATGTCACAACTAAGCTCCTCAAGCATCTCCATGTCATGACCGCAGTGCCTAAACACGACCATGTCATGACCACCACTCCAAGTCTGTCTCAACCAAGCTAAGGCAAGACACTAAGGGTTTCAAGGCTTCTATGCTCCAAAGGTTTCAACCCAACTCCTCTAGGTCAAACACCACCACAAGAAGGAACACCTCAACCAAGTCCAACAAGGTCGCAGCCATCCCAATGGGTCATGTCACGACAGTGACACCCATACCCATGCCTCAACCACCAAACCTCCTAGGGTGTGACTACGCCAAGGGGTAAACACCTAGGTCACCAAAATAGATCCAAGGCAAGAACCTAGATCACTATGGAAGGAGACTTTAGACAAACCGATCTACATGAGCCCTAAAGCAAGGGTCCAAGAAAAGCATGACTAAAGGAAGAGCAACTATAGCCAAGATGGCCAAAATGAGAACTAACCTCTCACTTATTTCTAGGTGTCCAAACACCAAGCATGGGGGCTAGATCAAGGGTCAAACGTGAGGAAAGAGACCCCATATCATCACCTCTATCCAAAACTGAGATAAGAAAATTAGGGTTTTGGCTTACTCGCATACCAAGCATGATAACTCTTTCCAAAAAAATTCTAGGATTAAGCTTCATATGCTAACATGATAGAGGAAATGTTAAAGAGAGAAAACAACAAACAACATATCAAAAGGGTGCAATAATAGAGAATTCTTTGTGTTATATAACGGCCTTAAGAAGATTGCCTCCAAAGCTCCAAGCCCCAAGACCAAGAGCTCCAAGCACATGATCCAAGGGTAGGAGAATCTCCACCAAAAGCTCCACTCATGGCCACAAGAGCACCTTGAGAAGAGAGAAACACCAAGGTCAAAGGATAGCTCAAGAAGAGAGAGTAAAACCTCAAAACCAAACCAAAGAAAGAAGGAAGAAAGGATGAAAGAAACTCTCTCACCTACTCCTCTCTCACCCATAAGAGTGTTACTTTGGAAACACATGGCCCAAGGCTGAGAAGAAGGAAGAAGATATGGTAGAAGATCCAAAGGAACACCAAAGAAAGGAGATAAAGCACTCACCAGAGCTAGAGATGGCCAAATATTGCCACTATCTCTACATGAAAGGGATGAGCCACTACCAAGAACACACCTTCTTCCTCCACCAAGCTCCAAGAGTGAGCACAAGAGAAGGGAGGAAGAACATGATTGAAAAGAACCACTTGCATGGATAGAATAGGGTTTATATAGAAAAGGAGGAGGGAGGTAAGGCAAGGGATGAGGTGTCAACAAGATAGAGCTCCAAAGGAACACGTTTACACTAAAAAGACCAACATGCAACCACATGAAAGAGATGGAGATACTCCCTAGGTAGGATCTCGACCGTCCAAGCAACTGATGATATGTCACGACCACGACACACCTAGGGTCCCAAGGTCGTGACACCAAGACCACTCCAAAAGCCTAGGTCAAAACAAACCTCTCCAACCTCCACATCGACCCAAGACAACTTTGGTCACGATCAATACACCAAGGGGGGAGTGTCGCAAGCATGACACCCACAACAGGCTCTAGATTGCCACCTAGGTCAAGGCAAAACAACAAGGTCACAAGGCTAATGTACATAAACCCTAGAAAACCTTAATCTCCACTAAGGTTGATACTACTCAACCAAGAGACAAACAAGGCACCCCAAAGCACAAAACTCTCCATCAAGGAGCCATGAGAGAGAAGGAACACTCTATAGGTAAGAAATTGCACATCAACCCTCTCTATTGGATAAATTGCAACTAGCACCAAAACTAGCACAGAAAACACAAACATCAACCAAACAAGCTCAAACTAGAGTCTTAACCTCTCCAAAAGCCCTAATCACATCTCAAAAGATTATATCAAGGTTCTATGAACATGATCAAGCCAAAAAAATAGGGTTACCCTAAAACTCAGGTTAGGGTCCTTACAAGCCATACATCCCTAACAAGGATTTCGCCCAAAATCCTAAGAGAAAAGAGAGGCGTACTTCCTCTTCATCTCTTCCTCAAGCTCCCATGTGGCTTCCTTAACACCACGGTGATGCCTTAGAACCTTTACAAGCATTAGATCCTTCTTCTTAAGATTCTTCACTCTTCTATTAAGGATCAACACTGGGCCTTCAACATAGGACATGTCCTCATCAAGCTCCACCTCCACAGGCTGTAACATCAACTTTGTATCTGGATGGCACTTCCTCAACATAATCACATGAAACACCAAATGCAATCTGTGCAACTCAGGTGGCAACTCCAGCATGTAGGCCACCATCCCAACATGTGCCCCCACTAGGTAAGGTCCCATAAATCTGGGAGCTAACTTACCCTTCTTCACAAACCTCAGAGTACCTTTCCAAGGAGAGACCTTAAGGTACACTATATCTCCCACTTAGAACTTTAAGGGTCTATGATGATTATCTATATACGAATTCTGTCTGTCTTGTGCTACCTTCAACTGTTGTTGGATCACTTTGATCTTTTTTGTCGTCTACTGCACAAGACTAGGACCAAGAAGCTAGTATTCTCCCATATCATACCAACACAACGGAGACCTGCAACGTCTCCCATACAACACTTCATACGGTGGCATGTTGATGCTACTCTGGTAACTATTATTGTAGATGAACTTTATCAAACTGAGATGTATGCCCCAACTGCCCAAAAACTGAAGAACACAAGGTCTCAACAGATCCTCCAAGGTCTGAATGGTCCTCTCACACTGACCATCTATTTGTGGGTGAAAGGTAGTGTTGAACCTCAACTACGTACCCAAAGTTGTGTGCAGTCACTCCCAAAAGTGACTTGTGAACTAAGGACCTCTATCAGACATGATAGTTTTTGGAACACCATGCAAACGTACTATCTCATCAACATAGATCTGGGCAAGCTTCTAATTTGTGTACATCATCTTCACATGAAGAAAATGCACTGACTTGGTCAACCTGTCAATGATTACCCAGATGGAATCATGACCTTTAGCTGTCCTAGGCAAACCAACCACAAAGTCCATAGTCACATGATCCCATTTTCATTGTGGTATAGGTAACAGTTGCAACATCCCTATAGGTTTTTGATGTTCGAATTTAACCTGCTGACACACAACACATCTTGCCACGAACTCAGCCACATCCCTCTTCAAGACAGGTCACCAATACATATCCTTCAGATTGTGATACATTTTGGTACTACCTGGGTGCATAGCATACATGGATGAGTGAGCCTCTTCCAACACCATCTTCCTTAGGTCATTAGCATCAGGAACCACTATTATGCCATGGTAACAGACTGTTCCATAATCTGACTGGTGGAAGCCATCATGCTTCTCACCGCCAAATGCTGATCTGATCTGTTGTACCATGGTATCAACCTGTTGTGCCTCTCTAATATCCTATATCAGTGTGGGTTTCACCTTCAACTGTGCTAACAATCCTTCTAGCAAGGAAACTTCCATCTTAACATTCATCTATTGTAAGGAGATCAGTATGTCTCGCTTGTGGCACACTAAAGAACTCAGCTGGGCTCTATCCATAGGTGAAGACAAATACTTCCTGCTCAATGCATCTTCCACAACATTAGACTTTCCTGGATGGTAATCAATTGTGCAGTTGTAATCCTTGATTAATTCTATCTAGTGTCGTTGCCTCATGTCAGCTCCTATTGTGAAAATATGTACTTCAGGTTCTTGTGATCCGTGAAGATATGACACTTCTCGTTGTAAAGGTAGTGCCTCTAGATCTTCAAAGCATGGACCACGGAAGCCAACTCTAGATTATGGGTCAGGTAATTCTCCTCATATTTCTTTAGCTGTCAGGAAGCAAAAGAAATCACTTGCTTGTCTTGTATTAGCACACAACCAAACCATGTCTGGATACATCATAGAAGACTATGTATCCCTTTCCTTGTTCAGGTAATACTAGAACAAGTGCACTTGTCAACTTCTCCTTCAATGTCTGAAAAGCAAGTTGTCATCTATCATCCCAGACAAATGGGATGCCCTTCCTCATCAACTTTGTTAGGGGAAAGTCATAGCACTGATGTCCTTGATGAACCTCCTGTAATAGCATGTCAAACCTAGAATATTTTGCACTTTTGTCAGCGTCTTTGGCAATTCCCACTCTTTCACATACTCAACCTTCTTAGGGTCTACACAAACTCCCTTGACAGATATAACATGCCCCAAGAAAGCTACCTCCTTTAACCAAAACTCGCACTTGATGAACTTGGCATAAAGCTAATGTTTCCTCAACACGTACAATGCCTAACGAAGATGTTGTTCATGTTGCTGATTGTCACGATTGTATATCAGGATGTCATATATAAAGACAACCACAGATTGGTCAATAAATGGCCAAAACACTTATTCATCAACTCCATGAACACTGATGGTGCATTGGTCAGCCCAAACGGCCCAACAACAAACTCATAGTGACCATACCTTGTCTTAAAATCCGACTTAGGTATGTCATCTTCCTTGATCCTCAATTGGTGATATCCTGACCTCAAGTCTATCTTTGAGAACATTATCACACCACATAATCGGTCAAATAGTTCAACTATCATTGGCAAGGGGTATTTGTTCTTTATCATCACCTTGTTCAATTGTTTGTAGTCAATGCACAACCTCATAGACCCATCCTTCTTCTTTACAAACAACACTGGAGCACCCCACATAGACATACTCATCCTGGTTAAACCCTTTTCAAGTAGCTCTTACAACTGTTACGTCAACTCTGCCATCTCTTTCAGAGCCATCCTGTACGGTGTTTGAGCTATCAGTTGTGTGTCAGGAACCAAATTGATTTCAAAATCACTCTTAGGGTGGGGGGAACACCTGGAAACTCCCTAGGAAACACATCCTCAAACTCTCTGACAATCGGTACCTCCTGAATACTGGGATTCCTCACCTTGATATTCAACACATGCCAATAATGCCTCTCAACTGTATCTAAACAGCTTCCCCACCACCATCACTGATACCAGACATGTCAGAAGAATATTCATGTATCCTTGGAAGATCCATGTCTTACCACCATCTATAAATGTCACTTTCTTAGAACTACAATCCAAGACCACTCTATACTTCTCCAAGGTGTCCATTTCAAGGATTGCATCAAACCCATGCATGTCAAGTGGTATGAGACCCACTTGAATGATGTGCCTTGCAAAAGGAGAGGACATAGTAAGGACACACCTCCTACAACAATGCAGAACCAACTAACAAAGTTTCTAACAACAAGCTATCCCTCTTATAACTAATAGGAAAAAGAAACTGTGAAGCACTTAATGAGTGACAAAAGTGTGTTACACTCGGGTCAAACAAAACAAATACAAAGCAAGAAGAAGACAAATCAGAATGAAGTTACTCCATCTGACCTATCACTACTCACAGGTTGACCACCACCTCCGGCTGACTCATAGCGTAGAATCTAGCCATTTCCTATTGTTTCCCCTATCCTCTACTTCCCTGAGAAGATGATTCGGCCTGTGACACTTGGCCACATCCTCGTGGTACCTTTGAGAGTCCTCTATATCTACCTCAGTTGTTGGGTCACTTCATCATCCCTCACTGGACACTCCCACTTCAAATGTCATGTCTACCCACACTTGTAGGAAACTCAGGTCTCAAACTGCAGTCTAGATGGTCCCATCACTGACATTGATGTTGTACTGTGAGATCCAATAGGTGGAAAGCTATAGCCTCTATCTTTACTCGGTGACCATTGAGTCAGAGCACTAAACCTTTGTGACACTGTCGGTGCAGAAAACCTTGACTTCTTAAAGCCTCCGAACTATTTCCCCTGGAACTATGCAGACCTCTTCCTAGCACTCATCTCCTATTTCTCTATCGCAAATTGCTCGGACAGACTCCATAAATGTGGCAAACCTTTCTCAATTTTCCAAAGTGGCTTCCGAGGTGGACAACTCAGTGTTCAACCACTACTCAAAATGAAGAATACACTCATCCTTTGTAGCAGCCATGTGAGGACAGATGTGAAGAAGCTCCATAAACTTAGCCTCATACTCGTTGATCATCATGGTTCCTTATCGGATCCGCTCAAACTAACTGATCTTCTCATCTAGAGAGGTCCATGGAAAGTACCGACTGACAAACTTATGTCAGAAATTCTCCCAACCTAGAACCGTCCAGGCCTCTTCTCCTTCTATGGCCTACATGTGGCTAGAACTTCCTTTCAGAAGGTACACTACATGGTTAACCTTATCTGCCTCTGGGATGTTGGGGATCTTAAAGGCCTTCTCAAGATCAATAAGCCACAGATAAGCATATGTTAGATCAGTCTTCCCAACATACTCTATCACCCCAACACGGTGAAGCCATTCAAAGGTATTCCCAGTCCCCAAAGATTCTGCATTGGGAATTGGTTCCCTAGGCTGAGATGCAGGCATCCTATCTGCCATATCTATCATCGTAGACATAAACTACCCAAAAAGAGAGTGAAAGGTAGTGTTCTCAATCATGATTGGGTCAAATTGGGGACCCTCAAGCACCCGATCTTCTTGTGTCTGGTTCCTTGCACCACCACCTGGTGCACAGACACTACTTTTAGCAGTGTATTCTTTATGGTCTCCAAACATCTTTATGCTTTTCTACTTCTTCTGCATAAGAAGAAATCACTATAAGGCATATTGGAGGACATAAGAACAAACACAAACCCTAGTCCTAGGTCCCTGTAGACTCAGTGAACCTAAATCTCTGATACCAACCAAATGTGATGCCCCCCATCACACAAAGAGAGATTACTCAAAACAAACATGATTGACAACTAACCAGCGGATCACAGGAAAATACTAGAAATTAAAGCCATTTCATTCAGATCCAAACAATAAGAATCCTTTCATAAGAGTCCTTTCATATCATAAGATTCTTCCCTTGCATGCCATCATCTTGTTATAAGAAAACCTATTCTGAACATATATACATACATAACCACATGTGTCCATATGCACAGAGGGTTACAAAAACCAAAACATGTATCAAAACTCATCCATAAAACATGTCCAACAACCATCCCAAAGACCTGAGTTTATAGGGATGACTCTAGGACTCTAACAACAAAAGAACCACAAACAACACTTCCAACCTTGTCAGCTACTGTCCTTCTTGCTGCTGCTCAACCTCCACTGCATGATCTCTTCCTCCTTGTACACATCCACCTAAAAATATGTGGGGAAGCCATGGGATGAGATTCCAAATCTTAGTGGAAGATGTAACTCTCTGCCAACACTATTATAAGCATGAACAGATAGATAAAGCAAGCAGTAAAGTTTCAATCATGATAGGTAGGTAATTATTACTAACAAAATACACAAACACTATTAGATTATGAAACTTCTTAACATCATAAAAGGAATATAAATAGCATGCATATCCACTACCAACCATACTGTAAAAAAGTAGGCAAGGCCTCATTCGGTGTTTTCGTATTTGATCCTATACATGACTAATTACGTGTTTTATTATGCCATGAGGCTTTGAGTCGTACCACCCAAGGTCTAGTGGAAGAGACAAAATACACAACCTCACCCCCTTAGTCAGTACAAGTGAACCTACAGTGACATCATCAGTTAGACTACTATCAGCGACATATAGTCCAATTGTACAAACCTAGCCCGCCTATGTACAAGTCACGATGCTAGTGATACTAAGCTACGGCCCACAGCCGCACTCCTACTAGGGTATGGCCCTCAACAAATCATGTATCACAATGCACTGAACTATGGCCCAAAGCCACATTCCTACCAGGGTATGGCCCACAACCAATCTTGTATCATATATCTTGGACGTAAGGGGATATTCGTCCTCACCCCTACATATTCAAAAATATTTTCTCTGAGTTAAACTCATTTCACCATTTAGCAAATGTTGACACTGAATGGATCTATGGCACAGGGCAAAGCTACATGATTAGGTTCCACTTGATTAGTTAGGTCATTTAAGTGTCTTTTAGAATCAATCAAGTTACAATGTATTAAACCATAACAAATTTTATAAAGATAAGGGCATAGCATCCTTCCTGCAGACACTTAGGTGTGAACTTATCACACTACTACCTCATAACACTTGTATTATTGCCATTCACATATTCATCAAAAAGGTCTCATGTTGTTGTATATCAATCCCTAAACTTTATCAGTAGGAAACATTGTCTCACGTCAGAACAATAACCAATGTTAGGTCCTAAGACCCAATCATCATATTCATGTATCACCTACATAATCAACATGCCTTGCAAGGGCATATTTGATCATTGTATCATGTCATAGCCATCATAGCACACACTAGCTATGATAATCAATTCCACCACACCTGCATGATTATAAGATCATGATCAAGAGAGAGATAATCACATAACATCATAGCCATCCATGGTAAAGGTATAAGAAAGACTTATTCACTTTTAGGGTTAAGGGTTCCCACTTTTACCAATTAAGGTCCAGAAGGTTAGGGTCAACCAACCACCCTAGAACCACACCCTCCACCATCGTGGAGCGTGTCAAGATTAAAAATCATCATTAGAGAAGATTGGAGAGCATACAAAATAGCATAACACATATGTATACATGATTAATGTTAGATGTTCATATATGTTTCACAACTACCTACCATCACCACATGTTAACCAATTAGGCACATGGGTCACGGCCACCCTCCATAGTATGTCTTCACCGTAGCATACACTATGGGTTCCTCAACCTACTCCCTCACCATGTCGCGACTACCTTCTACATGTTGTGCATGTGGCATTAGGGTTAGGGTTTCACCCTACCCTTCAACCACCATGTCACGGCCAACCTCCTCAAGAACCTCCATGTCGTGACTACGGTGCCTCAACACCACCATTTTGCGACCACCACTCTAAGGCTGTATCCACCAAGCTAAGGCATGACACTAAGGGTTTTAAGGTTGCTATGCTCCAAAGATTTCAACCCAACTTCTCTGGTCAAACACCACCACAAGAAGGGACACCTCGACCAAGGCCAACAAGGCTGCGGCCATCCCAATGGGCTATGTTGCGACCGTGACTCCCATACCGATGACGCAACCACAAAACCTCCTAGGTTGTGACTATGCCAAGGGGTAAACACCTAGGTCGCAAAAATAGGTCCAAGGCAAGAACCTTGATTACTATGGAAGGAGACTTCGAACAAACAGATCTCCACAAGCCCTAAAACAAGGGTCCAAGAAAAGCATGACTAAAGGAAGAGAAACCATAGCCAAGATAGACAAAATTGGAACTAACCTCTCACTTACTTCTAGGTTCCCAAACACCAAGCATGGGGTCTAGATCAAGGGTCAAACGTGAGGAAAGAGACCCCATATCATCACCTCTATCAAAAAATAAGATAATAAAATTAGGGTTTTGGGTTACTCCCAAACCAAACATGATAACTCTTCCCAAACGAATTTTAAGCTTCATATGCTAACATGATAGAGGAAATCTTAAAGAGAGAAAATAGTAACACAACATATCAAAATGGTGCAATAATAGAGAAGGTTTTATGTTATATAACCTGCCTTAAGAAGATCTCCACCAAAGCTCCAAGATCCAAGACCAAGATGAAGAGCTCCAAGCACACGATCCAAGGGTAGGAGAAGCTCCACTAAAAGCTCCACTCACAGTCATAAGAGCACCTCGAGAAGACAGAAACACCAAGGTCAAATGATAACCTAAGAAGAGAGAGTAAAACATCAAAACTGAACCAAAGAAAGAAGGGAGAAAGGAGAAAACAAACTCTCTCACCTACTCCTCTCTCACCCACAAGAATGTTACCTTGGCAACACATGGCCCAAGGCAGAGAAGAAGGAAGAAGATAGGGTAGAAGATCTGAATGAACACCAAAGAAAGGAGATAAAGCACTCACCAGAGCTAGAGATGGCCAACTATCACCATTATCTTGACATGCAAGGGATGATCCACTTCAAAGAACACACCTTCTTACTCCACCAATATCCAAGGGCAAGCACAATAGAAGGGAGGAAAAAGATGACCGAAAAGAACCACTTGCATGGAGAGAAGAGGGTTCATATAGAAAAGGAGAAGGGAGGTAAGGCAAGGGATGAGGTGTCAACAAGATAGAGCTCTAAAGGAACACTTGTCCACTAAAAGGAATAACATGAAACCACATGCAAGATATGGTGATACTCCCTAGGTAGGATCTCAATCGTCCAAGAAACTGACCCAATGTCACGACTGCGACACACCTAGGGTCTCAAGGTTGCAACACCTAAACCACCCCAAAATCCTAGGTTGAAACACACCTCTCCAACCTCCATCTCGACCCAAAACAACCTTGGTCATGACCATCACACCAAGGGGGAAGTTTTGCAACTGCGACACCCCATAGCAGGCTCTAGATCTCTACCTAGGTTAAGGAAAAACAATAAGGTCACAAGGCTATGGCACATAAACCCTAGAAAACCTTAATCTCCACTAAGGGTGATATTAATCAACCAAGATCCAAACATGTCACCCCAAAGCACCACACTCTCCCTCAAAGAGACATGAGAGAGAAGGAACACTCTAGAGGTGGAAAATTGTACATCAACCCTCTCTATTGGGTAAATTGCAACTTGCACCAAAACTTGTACAGAAAGCACACACATCAACCAAACAAGCTCAAACTGGAGGCTTAACCTATCCAAAAGCCCTAATCACATCTCAAAAGTTTATAGAAAGGTTATAAGATCATGATAAAGCCAAAAAATAGGGTTACCCCAAAACTCAGGTCAAGCTCCTTACAGTTGTGCGTAAATGTAAAATGGTATGATGCTCACGGGTGAGCACAAATCTAGGAGAGCATGCTCAAAAAGCTGGTGATTGATGTACCAAGCAATGAGGGGTGTTCCTGGATCACCCCTTTATTATTAGGTATCTTCTCATGATGAAATTTACATGTTATGTAGCAACAGTTTTTCTGGGTGGCATCAATACCACCTTCCTTCTACCCATGCAAACATCCTTAAAGGAAAAGAATGCTTAGATATCTACCATCCTTTGTTTTAAAAATTCAAGAAAGCTCCAAGCATAACTATGTTTTTCTTGGGGAAAGGGTTCTTCTAGAGCATCATGAAATTTTTGACCCCTTTCATCAACCTCTTATCCTAAAAGTTGTGGGCCTTGAGCTGGTATGATTGTGAATCATATCTCATGGGGTGGAGTTGGGGTTGTCATTAACTCCCAACAAGGTGGTGCATCAGGTGTTGATATCTCAAGAGCATATGGAGCAGCAAACATGATCTCATGATAGAATGATGGGAAAATGGAATATCTAGTGCCTTCAGCACTTGCAAGAAAGGGTGGGACAGTTGATCTCATGACCTCCAATGGGGGTGAAATGCAAGATATCATTTTCTCCATAAATGGTAGGACACTCGGGCGTACTTCTTCATTACCCAAGGAGGTGTCAAGAGCTTTGATGCATTCGACACTTTCAAGAAAAAATGGAACAGTAGATTCTTTGATTCTCTTACAATCTCCACTAGATTCTTTCGGTAATGGATCTTCATTACAAACCTTGATCATTTTATATTCCCCTTTTACAAGATCTTGAGCCTCCTTCTTCTCCCATATTATTGATACCATATTCACTTGCTCATGTGTGGTAGAAGAGGAAGCTTGTGGTGGTGGTAGTGGTTGTTGAGGTGGTGGTGGTCTTGGGTGTGGGGTATTTTGATTTTGGAGAATGAATTGTGGCTGAGATTGTGGTTTTGATGGTTGTAGTGGATGGGGTGATATTTTGGAGGGGATTGTTGGTATGAGTGAGGTAGAGGTGGAGTGTATTGGTAGTTGAATGGGGGTTGTGCATGTGGAGGAGCATAAGGGTTGGGTGGACCTTGGTATTGTGGTGGAGCATAGGTATTTTGGGGGGTGCCCATAAAACCACCATCATTGTTTGGGTTATCATAGGTTGAGATGGGAGTCTTCCTTCTTCACGACGAGCAAGTGAAAGACAAATCTGATTAAGCCTTTGCTCAAGGTGGCTAATCATTTTTCCATGGGAGGATACATCTTTCTTCACTTCATCAAGGCACCTTAGCCTCCTAAGCACCTCCTCTTCAGACTTTGAGCTATACTTGGGGCCTTGCTATTGCCTTGGTTGTCCTTGGTCCTCCTCACTTTGTTACTTCCATGAAAGTTAGGATGGTTTCTCCATTCTAGATTATAAGAGTTGTACATAGGGTCTTGGTTTTTGCGGTTTCCAAAATCATGCAAAACATTCACTTCCTCATCAACGACATCAATTGCCATTGTAGATTGGCTAGCAGAACCTCAAGCTTGGTTCTTCATCATGCTCATCATATCATCCATCATCTTCATCATTGGGGTTCACCTCTATTCTAACTGGAGCTGTAGGAGGGGGAGGAGGAATGTAGTTCTGGTCAAAATGGTCCCCTTTACTTGAAGCTCGATGGCGATAATTCTTAGAAATATGCTTAAATAGGGGCCAAGACTCCTCTGATGGCTTTGCAATGAACGTACCTCCACAGGAGGAATTGACAGTAGTCTGACTTAGCTCAACCAACTTGGTATAGAACGTCTAAACAAGCTTCCAAAGAGGTACTTCATGATGGGGGCAGTCATGCAAGACCTTTTGGAACTTTTCCCAAGCTTCATGGAAGGATTCATTCTCTTTTTGTGTGAAGGAGGTAATGCATCTCCACATCGGATTCAACTTGGTAATCAGGTATAACTTATTAAGGAACTCATTCTTCACCACATTCCATGTGACTAACTTAGGCTTTGACATGTACCACTCCTTAGATTTTTCTTTTAGGGAAAAGGGAAAGAGGGTTCTTTGGATTGAGTCATTAGTGGTGGTGGGTGTGCAGAAAGTGGAGCAAGTTTCAAGAAAAGCATCTATGTGGTGGTAGGGATTCTCATTCTCCATCCCATAGTAAGTAGGAAGGAGTACAAGGAGGGCCATAGGAATGGAGAACTATTGACCTGGCATTTGGTCAACAAGGGTGGCGACTAGGGAGTTGTAATTCCCCAGGGTGAAGTACTCGTGGAGAGGGTGGTGGGGTGGTGGAATTTGGGCATCTACATGAGGATCAAGACCTTCCATTTTAGCGGCTTGGTGTTTCTTTCTTTGATGTTGGCGTCTTCTTCTACCTATCTCGGGGTCGAAGGGCACCAAGGTGGTAGTAGTCGAGCATCTACCAAGCATGCATATCTGTCACCTACACAACACACAAACAAACAACAAGAGCCAAGTTAGAAGGAAAGTATGCAAAAGTAAACCCAGAATAAAGAATAGCAATGGTGAGGGAAGTAGGCAAAGCTAAGATACACTGACTAGCTAGGCTGAGAGCCTCTATCCTCGAAAATGGTGCCAGAAAGCTTGGTGTGATTTTCCACACACATCTGATCTTTTGAATTTATAAGGACCCAAATAAGGTTCAATCACAATATTAAAATATTCTATGACAAGTTCACAAGGTCATGTTGTAGTATAGGTGAGAGGAAAGCAAAGGGGGTCGATCCACAGGGAGAAAAAGGTCACTAGATCTAAGTTAAGGTAGATACATTCCTAAAGTGGGGGCACTAGGCTTAGGGTTTTAGGGTTTGAAATTTGGTTTTGGTTGGTTACACTAAGATTGCAGGCAATTAACAACAAGAAGGAAACTAGATTACCAAAAACCCTAAATTACCTTAAGCAAGTTAAGACTAAGAAGCTAGGCAAAATGAGTAACTAAGCAAGAGACGGGAGGAATTACAACTAAGCTACAGTAGACTAGAATTTGAAATTAACAACTAAGAGACAAGTCAAGCACCAGAGTAAGAAAGAACCTAGGTTATCACTAGATATCAAGATTAACATAAGCAAGCTCAAAAGAGCACTAACTACTCACGAAAGTCCTAGATATCGAGAACTAAGAAGCAACAATGGTAATTAACTAAACTAGCATTAACAAGCTAAGAGGACAAGGTGGGTTTCAAGCAAGGATATGGACAAGTTGGTTGTTTGGGAATGAAACTATGATATTTGTTGGGGGGGGTTAACATAGCATGCAAGTCTTATATCTTTACTCTAGATTGCCAAACCAAACAACAAGGCACAAGATATTGGAATCTACCCTGTGCTACTAGTTGGGGAACTAGGGATAGGTGTAATTCTAGTAGGACTTGGCAAGTCTAGGTTTCTAGGGTAAGTGATATTAGGGCAATTGAGAGCCAAGGGTAGGAATGGGGGTAGAGATGAGGGTGTTTCACCTCATGTTACACACCATCTAGCCTTAGAAAACTGTAGGAAATTGCTCCGATCACTCTTACACTAGCTACTTAGATCTCACACCTACTTGTAGAAGAAGGGAGTTGTATGTGGGAACCAAGGGTGATAGCTAGGGATCCACTAATTAGAACTAGGATCAATTCCTAATATAGCCACATACACTCCATTTTTCCCTAGAATCTAGGTGTCTTCAATCATCATACAACAAGCAATCCATGTTTAAAAGCACAAATCAAAAGAAAGATAATGGTAAATGAGATAGAAGCGAGAGGCAATCATCATAGAATGGAAATATGTTCATTACAAGTTATTTTCCCCCAACATGGTATCACAGTAACATTTTAACCCCAAACAACCCACCAAAAGGGGCTTAGCTAGACATGATCATACAAAAGAGCAAATAGGAAAGAATAAAGAGGTAGATGGCCATGGAGCTCGTGGAAGCTTCTTCTCCTTCACCTCCTAGATAATGTAGAATGTCCTCCCTCTTCCAAGATGGGTGAAGAGCATGGAAATGTAGGGATTATGGTAGAAAACCTAGAAAACTAGGGTTCTATGGTGGAAATGGAGTGGAAATGGAAGGTGGGAGGTAGGTGAATGGCTTGAATGCAAGGAAGAGAGTGATTAATGCTCTAGAGTAGCTAGGTGGTGGATAGGGAAGCTAATCTAGTGTTGTGGCTACCACCCATGTATATATAGGTGGTGGTGGAAGCACTAGCGTAAGTAGGGGTATTGCTGGAAATTCAGTGAAGAAAAAGCTAGGTTTTGGGTGGCAGCATGGCTGTTCTGGGCAGAACGACCATGGTGGGCGATGGTTAGAATGATCGTGGTGGAGGAGAACGACCATGCTGGGAAGTGAAAAATGTCAAGTTGGAAGTGGTGAAATGAAGGTTGATAGCACGGCCGTGTTGGATAGCATAACCGTGGTGGGGGATAGGTAGCACGGTCATGTTGGGTAGCACAGTCGTACTGGGTGAGGTGGAGTGGAGGTCATTCTCTTTAGTACACCCATTCTGGTCTTTGGCAGCATGGTCATGCTGGCTGGCATGGTCATTTTGGGAACTTCTTGGCTTGTTTGTGCTGGGTAGAATGACTATTTTGGTGGAGTTGTTATAGCATGTCAAAATGGGGATCAACCTGTGATTTTTGAATTGATGAGCATGACTGTCCCTTGGCACCACGGTCATGTTGGGGTCTTCAGTATCACTTTGAGCTTGAAACTTTATGATCCATGGACTTCTTTGCTTGAGCTTGACTCTTGGCCACTATGGGTAGGTTGTGGGAGCTTTGGGGTCTTCTTTGGACCCCTCCATGGATAGAGGAATCCTAGCACACCTTCCTTCTCTCTCATCCATCCAAGGCATGGTCCAAGTACATACAAAAAATGCAAAGAATATCCATAAATGCATTTCACATTAATATGCATATTGTGGGAATTAACTTGCATTCTAACTTGTTTAGATGTGATTGAGATGCAAAAAGACACAATATGATGCCCTAAAATAGAGCTTCACCACCTGCAAGTTGGGAAAGTTCAAGTTCTTCCAATCCCTTCCACTCCCACACAATCCCGTACAAACTGGGAACCCTAACCCTGGTCCCTACTACAAATAGAGGGGTACTGGGGGCTTCCCAAAATACAACACAAACAACTAAGAATTACCTCTAACAACTATTGTCCTCTCTTTTTGTGGTAACCCAAAGAGCCCGGGCAAGTCCTACCTAAAAAGGAGGGATATCCAAAGGGAGAGAAAAATGGATAGTTGTCATTGTGGGAGACCAGGTTGGTGACTAGTACACCAACAAGAGGGACAACTCCTTGTCCATTCTTGGTGAATGACATCAGTTCTAGTTGGTCTATGTGGACTACTCCAGAAGAAGGATTCCTTTGGCTACTTCTCAGAGAGCAAAGTCAACATGTAGTCTGTGGTGAGACCACATGAGTCACTATAGAGGTTGCATAGATAGTTGTTTATGGTGAAGACCAGGAGCTATAAAGCCACCATCCAAGAGAAACTTGTCAGCAGTTGCGAAGAAGTGAGTTTTATTGTTGGACTTGCTCCAGGACCAAGTATAACTTGTTAAAACCATCCTTCCTATTTCATAGTAGTTGACACAATCTTGCTATTTTGGGAATATAGATAGATATTTTTTTTCCTGCTGCTATATTCTGTGACTGTATTTCCCAAAAACCACTTCCCTGATGGTGGAAATACCTCTCTCTCCTATCCCAACTCTTGTAACACCCAATATCACTACTTGAGAGATACCCCTCCCACCAACTCTCCCCTTCCCTCATGCCACACCTCAATCTACCCCTGTTTTTCTTCACCCCCCTCCTCTCGAATCACTAGTCTATGATATCCACCAAGTTCCTTGGAACCAAGAAGAGATACTAAAGGTCAATGATGAAGTCATTATTTATCATTCTTTTGATCGAATCCACATTGACACTAGTGATCAGTATGGTGGGATGACCAAGAATCTGCACTTGAATCCAAACTATGCACCTTCTAATAATTATCTTTATGCAACTAAAATACCACATAACTATTCCTTATCACATATCAAACCATGGTAACATATCCATTCTGGTCCCAATTATTGCCTCTAGTATACACATATGTGCACCAAGCCATCCAAGACATGTTCTATGGAGTTCAAGAAAAGATGGTGGAGTGCCAGCTAGGGAAGCAGTCGAGTCCATGCAACACTCTGAATCTTTCTCCCCTTTGGGAGATACCAGCTTTGTCGGGCCTTCGACGTTAAAGAGTGCATTTTTTGGGAGGCAACCCGGCGATTTCCTTCCCTCCATTTTAGATTTAAATTTTGCTTGGGATGAGGAAAATTTTAAGTTTGGGGTAGAGATGGGTGGTATGTACTCATTCCACCCACTGTATCTTATATTTCTTGCAATTTCCATTATATTAAGTTGTTTAGATTTAAAATTTTCAAAAAAGATCATTTCTTTTTGGCCATTATCTAGTTGGCCATGATGATATGCATGCTAATCAATATACCGCTTAAATTATGCAACTTCTTTTGTAACATAATTTATAAACTTACCATTTATAGAAATTATAATGTCACCTAGGATCTTAAATAACATCATTCCTTGGAAAAGATGACAAGCAGTAAAGGACCGGTAGGATTCAAAAACAATACTTCCTTACCTAGAGTTACAGATTAACTTGAAAATTTTCTTAATTTTGCATAAGTTAGAATTAAACAACCCAGTGTATGATACTCCCACTGTGCTTAAATTTAGAAAAATGAGTTACATAAAGAATAGACTTTTTCTACACTTCTTCCATCACATTCTTGTCTCTCCATCTACAAAAGGAAAAAAATCCAATGTGCCAAACTCTAAGTTTAGAGTGGCACACCCCCTCCTTCCCCCTCTTCTACTTCTTCCATGCCCCTTGTATTTTTATAGGGGTGTACCATCAAGAAAAGATGCCACAAAGAGCACACCAAGACATGTGGTCAATGTAACTGCAAACAAAAAAATTCAAAGGTCTTAATTAGAATAGAGGAGAGATTTCTTCCTTCCATACCTCCTTCACTCCACTTTTATGCCTAGGGGAATCTACATTACCCCATCAGTCCTTGAGCCTTGTTCTTATGCAATGACTCATAAGAATATGTGGGAGTACCAAATGTAAGGGAAATATGAAATTTTTTAAGGTCTTGAAATGGAACCAAGTTGTGAAATAATTTTAAAGTAGGGGATATGAAAATTGTTCTTCATGAATCCAGGAAGTTAAGGTTGCTTGTCCATAAAGGGTGGAAGGGATTAAGTGGTGTTATGTGAGTTAGGATGACATGCCAAAAGTATAATGTGGAAGTGTTTTACTTTCAATGTTGCTTGAGGATAAGCAAAGCTTTAAGTTCAGGGTATTTTGATGAGTGTAAACTCATCACCTTTATTTGTACATTTTTTTTTCTTTCATTCACGATAAATTGTTGGTTGTTGGATAGTTTTTGCATAAATTGTCTTAGTTTGGCTCTTCTTTCTTAAATTGGAGTTTTTTCTTGATTTACATGGGTTTTGTAGGAAAATATTCACATAAATTTAAAAGCCTAAAAATTCCCAAGAATCAGAGGCTTCATATTCCAATTCGGGCCTCTTAGTTGATTATTTCATCTTCCCAAATGATCGAATCATAAGAATCATGGTCCCAAAACTTGAATCAATTGACTTAACCAATGAGTCGATCAATTCATTGGCTCAAGTCACCCCACTACAGAACCCTAATCGACCAATTTATGGTGTTAATCCACCAACTCAACCTTCCAAGTCAGTGTCTGAATCGGGCAATTTGTTCAACAAATTGGTCAGCTCAGAAGTCTATAGTATGTGTTTCAAGTTCAAAACAGCCAACTTAATTCATTAATGACTAAGACTTGGTCAAACGCCACCGTCAACCCTTATCTAGGGTTTTGACTTGCTTCCCTTGACTCGCTCCCACATAAATATGAACCGAGTGGCTCAGATAGTGAACTGATCGGTTCACTGTCTGCAAGCAGTCCATTTTAGCAGCCTCCAGTCAAAATTCTTCCCATCATTAGGGTTTTTCCCCCTCCTTAATCCCTATAAAATGAGGGGGCTCTAAGGAAAAAGGGAATCTCTTGTTATCTAGTTTTTGCTTCTGTTCTTTGCATTATGTCTGAGTAGTTTTCCTTCTATGGAATGGGGGATAGCCCCAATGGCCTGTTATTATTTTATGTAATCAACTCCTTATTTCAATAAAAGAATGATTTTCTTCTATTTCTTCTTTGATCATTTTATGAACTGATACATTTTTGTGGGGTGATATGATCAAGGATCCCCATAAGAATGAACCCATCATCCCTTAATTGTGATTGTTATTTTTAATCTTTTGATCTCGTACTTGTTTTTTAATATAATGATTATATTATTTTTAGGGTGTCAAAATCCCAGGCCTTTCCAAGAATGAACCCATGATTTGTTGACCAATCACCTAATTTAGATCATGATCTATTCTACCAATTTGACTTGGTTATTATAGCTTATAGTGAAGTGATCACCTAATCTATAGATTCGAATGTCAGATAGGAAACATATTATATCTCAATGAGATCTCAAATAGTTATATGTTGGACAGTTGGATGAGGATCCACAAACGTCAAGGTCAACATGTTTGCTAGAAGTTTGGCCCTTGTGAGGTTTGTCCATAAGGACATGGATCCACATGGTCCTAATTTTATTATTGAGATTCAAGAGTTGATTCATTGAGTAAAAATATAGTTGTTGGTGGGGATTCCCCAGACCTCTAGTTCCTTTTATCATTTGTACTTGATTAGTTTATGTTTTCTCTTTTGTTATGTACTTAGATTTAATCAAACTTTGAATAACCAAAACTTCCTTTATCATTTTAGTGATTAGGTTTGAATTCCAACCATATCTTTTTCCATCCCTTGTTTCGATACCTTACTATACTTAAGTTGATTTGTTGCTTGCATCAAGTTGACAAACTAGTTAGAAGGTTAAGCTAGGACTTTTCCTAGTGATTGGTACACAACAACACTCGTCAATTTGGTGTTGCTGTCGGGGAAGGCATGTGTTGTTTTCAAAATTGACTGCTTAGTTAGGATTCTTATTCTTTTCATAATTTTAGTTTGGTTTTATAATTTTTAGTTGTTCAATATCTTGTTTCATAATTTCTTAGCTTGTTATAATTTTTAGACTTGTTCCATAATTTTGTTCCTTCTTCCTAATTCATTTTATTTTGTATTTTTAGTTGTTATGTAATTTCTAGTTCTCCAATGATCTCTTTTGTTTAATTCCATAATTTTTAATCTTGCTCCATGACCGGCCTAAATCACACGTCCAAAATGGAGCGGATCCAAGGTAGTCAGACTTTTAAGATTATAACACGACACCTAAGCCCCCACAACTATTATACGGGGTCTGATGTAGTATTCGGGGTCGAACCACATGGACAAGGTCGGTAAATGTTAAGTACACAGAGTCTCACACTTACACTCCAAACCAACAGGTGGGTAAAAAGGGGTGTTCCCTAAGGAATGGTGATTCACCAGACAAAACAAAGAAAGGTAAAAGAAAGAAAATGAAGCAAGAGAAAATGTTAAACACGCGGTCATTGAATAAAAAAGCGGGTGAAGCGCCCGCTTAAGCGGCCGCTTAAGTGCCCAAGCATATACTCTATTGTAATTTTCAGTGAAGCGGGCCTTGAAGTGTTTTGCACTGAAGCGGCCGCTTTTGTTCGCTTTTTTCCGCTTTAGGCTGCTTTTTCGGGTCCGCTTAAGAGGCCGCTTCAGGGCGCTTCACAATAATTATTCTCAAAACTTGCCCAATCACCTGCTGAATTGAAAAAGATGAAAATGATGTATTGTATAGGTGTAATAACCAGTTTGATAAATATCTCTAACTATTTACGTCTATTTGTACACTATATACATCTATATAAGAGCTATGTATTGTCATCTTGTCATTTGTAGAGTTTGTGATATAATATTAGTAATAGTTGCATGAATTTATTGATGTTTCACTTTGTTGCTTTGATGTTTTAATTTTTCATGATATAATATTAGCAATACATTATGTTCCAGCTATGTTTGAATTTTCATGACTTTTTTGATGTTCCACAATCTCATCATGTAACTACCTATATGAAAGCACATCATCCTGTCACATGTATATACAATTATTTTTTCTATTGGCTGTTGCACAATTTCATCATTTTAGATGAATGGATGCATACCATTATGCTACTTCTATATCATTGCATGATTTCACAATGAATATAATATGCTGCTATCACATAATTAATTACTGCAACTAGTGATATTTTGATAAATCTATCTACTGTAAATTCAGTAGTCACTACTGCCATGTATCATAAATCGACACTTACCCTACCTTATTTTAAAATTTTAACTGTACGGATTATGATTCTATGACAATATGACTCTAAAATGTACTTACTCTAATCAGAAATTAATCTATTGATTATTTAATTTCTATCATAACTAGTGTTTATGGGGGGTGATTAAAGTTTTGCTATGTCAAAATAATCCCAAGTGGAAGTATAACACTCATCCAAATCCAGCCCGAAGGGAGAAAGTGATCTGCAAGTTATTCTATGTTTTTCTATTTTTTTTCAAAATCAATGTGGACCGCTTTTTCAAAAAGCGTATGCTTTAGTCTGCTTTAAAACCCGCTTCCCACTTCACGCTTCAAGCAGAGCAATCAACACGCTTCTCGCTTCGCGCTTTCCAAAACCTAGCACGCGGTAAGAAATAAAGGTATGGAAGGAAACTTGGATTGGGTTTCACCTACTAAGGTCTCTCATCAATATGCAAAACTCACACCCCTTCGTATACTCCTATCAAGATTACATGCGATCATCAAAAACACCTATTCCCTCCTCTGTCAAGATTATGATATATTTGGGTTTTAAGGCAGCCTCTCTCTCAAGTTGACGACCCAACAACCACGAAGCAAACCATATGACCGTTAGCTTTAGCATTCCAACACTTTCATGCATTCATACTACTCCATAACACTAGATAAGGTTGGTACTATTCTTTTGAGGTACCAACAATCAAACATCACAAGATGGTACCTAAGCATACAAGTGAAGCACTAAAAATAAGAGTATGGAGATAATCTTGATATATATATATATATATATACATACATACATTTATATATATACATATATATACAAAGGGGAGAAAGAATATAAATGTTGGGAGAGCCTTAGTATCTACTCCCAACCCAAGTTAGATGTTTATCCACATATGTTTACGGGCATCATAACGACGTCATAGAATGATAGATACATCAATAACCATGAAGAGGGAGAGTAAAATGTGAAGAAGATGATAGATCTAGATAGAGAAAGAAGATGATGATACACCAATTGTACTTCTTCAAATCTAGATTTGGAGTGGCCACAGTTGCGACAACTTATTCCTTTGAAGAAGAGGGTGATCAATCTTCTCTCTCCTCCAATTTCCTTCTTCAGAGATCAAAGACTGATGGGTATGGATGTGGGTGACTTTGGAGTTTGGTAGAACTTCGTGGTCCTTGATGATCTGATGATTTGACATGTCAAGGTGGGTGTCTATTTATAGATGATGCCCAGTGACTTAACCTCTGGGCCATGGTCAGGGTATGGCCTCGACTGTGATATGGCCTCAGTCGAGACCTCCATCATGGTCGTGGTATTATAGCTGTCTGCCGCAATCTAGGGGGATCCTCGGTCGTGGTATGGCCTCGACTGTGGGGTGTTTCTTTGGTGGGAGGGTCACAGTCGCGGTGAGAAGAAGTGGGAATGGAGGCGTCGACCGCGGCAAGGTCATGTGCTAATATCTACGGTCGTGGCGTTGACTGCGGTCGTGGCATAGCATGACCCTACAAAAGTAAACGATGTATGAATTTAATATTTTGACATGAAGGCATTAAAATAAGTGGAGAAATCCATAAAAGGTATGCTAGGGGAGGCATAAATCATACACAAAAACTACACAAAATGATATGTTATCAACTCCCCCAAACTTAGGGTCGAGCCTATCCTCAGGCTAATGGTAGGATCGAAATCATAGAGAGATGAGCTATGGGTAACAAAAAATTTCAGAAATCCCTACCATTTTAGAGTTATCTCATTCTTACAACAAAAATCTAGTGGTATATCCATTTTGAATCCTGGGATTCTATTTTCTCCCCTTCGTATCCAGAGTTGCATGACTTTAAATCCTAGCCAATGCCTTTTGATAGTAAAGGGCTCTCTGCCTACTTACCCTTCCCTACGCTTGGTTGCTGGCCATACTTATACAACATCCCCTTGATGGGTATCAATCACACCCTTCCTTTATTTTTGTTGGCCCTATGCTAGTGTACTCAGTTAGGTTTTAGGCTTTCAGTGATTTCCTACACTCCTCAATTTCCCTCACCCACAAGCTATCATAAGGACAATGTTGCCCCAAGGGCTCCTGATGTTAAGTTAGGTAGTTGCGTGAGGGTTTCTTCAGAGTGTAGGTGGATATACTTGGCTTTAGGACTCCATTTATAGGCATGATATATCTGCATTCATGAGTGCAGCAATACACCAGCCGTGTGGGATCCTTCAGCATCTTTTAGGCACAACTCTCAATTTTTTTTCTTTTTGGCTTTTCATATCTCCTCTCATGTTTGGGTGAGGGGTTTTTTAAATGATTTTCTGGCTGCCAAGCCTCTTTCATCCCAAAGCGGGGATAATTAAACCTAGAAGGGGCATCTGTTTTCTTATCAGGGGAGGTGAGGATTTTCTAGCTAGAACCGTTAGGTTAGGGTGATTGGTCGGGAGTATGGCTTGGTAAAGTCCTCTAGTTTCCAGGGATTCCATAGACTTAGGATTGTTCCACACACAACGTTTTATCATAAGAATGAGATAAAATCATATTGTTATGCTTCTTATTTTTACTTTTATGTGTATTAGTCGCTCATTTGTGCCTCTCTAGAAATAATAGCACTACAACATTCCGTAGGGGGACTGACAAGTCTAGGAAGGGGCTAAGAAAAACTGTGGCTTATAGTAACATTTCTAAAAGTAAAATTTTTTAGAAAAAAGTGTTTCTCATACTTGATTGTAGCATAAACGATAATATGTACAAGAAAATTTTGAAATTTTGGTGATAAAATGGTACCTCTCACACCCATTTATGACTCCTCCCCCAAACTTATCATTCACCCCAACCCGGGGTGTCAAAATTGGAGTTGGATGTATAAATGGGCTTTCTTTATTGCAGCTAGTTGTTTGTGGCTGCCCAATTTGACTCGACAAGAATGCTAGTGTATACTCCACGTAGTGAGTGGTACTGTTCATGGTGTATTCCCTCCACCTTCATATTCATTTTACCTAGGGAGATCATCCAGGCCAGATAATAGAAGCTGTAGTCATTTGACAGAGGTACTTGTTGAGGGCTTCTATGGAAGAACTGTGTCTTCTTGAAGTCTTTTCCTTCTTTATGCTTGTACCCTTTCCCATGATTTTTGAGTATTTCTATGATTAATTCAACACACATGACTATCTTCTCTTCTGTAGGTGTCTTTGCAGTAGTCAAGTTTGTGCGTTTGTTGAAGGTTGCATCTGAGCTGTTGTATAGAACTGCAGTCCTAGCTATAATACTGACTACTAGTAGAGTCCAATGACTATCATGTAGGATGGGTAGGAATATATAGTCTGGAAGAGAGGTCTCCAGGCATTGCAGTAGGTGGTATTTTTCGCCTAACCTTTTATCCTTCAAGATATCATCTACTAAGAGGAAGTAGGCCATATGAACGTTTGGCAGGTTGTCATTCAGAAGTGCCTGATAGGCTAACATAGTGTTGACTAAAAGGTACCCTCCTATTTTCAAAGTATCTCTGAGGTCATCCTATAGTACACAGATTCCATCCCTTTTGAAGATTGCCACTGTCGTGGTATCATCTTCCCTTAAACGTTTCATTATTAGTTGTAGGGATTCTAGTGAAAAGCTTTCCTAGCTCCACATATCAAAATCCTTGAAGGTTGGCACTATTTCTCCTAATCTCTCATCAAGTTTTACCTCTGGTATATCATCTTACTCTATCTCCCCTTCTTCGAGCTCATGAACTAGAGGTTGTTATTTGTCTTTTTCTACCAAAGGAGATTGTTTTGGCTTGCTTTAAGGTCGTTTCTATGCTTTGTCAAGAGTGTCAGTTTCCGACCCTTCTTTCCAAGAATATGCTCTAGAAGGCTCTTTTGGATCGACCCATAAGGTTTTAAGTCTTTCCCTCCAAGTTTTCTTTTTGGGTAGAGGTATTTCTTGGTGAAGCCGACATGGTATTGCGTCTGAAGGCATCGACGGGTCATTCAAGAAGCGGTGATCGTAGATAACCTCCATTGCATAGACACCATGAAGATCATGTAAGTATTCTTTGTAAAGGTCTTCCAGTGGGATTCCCTTATTGATTGCATCTATCATCCTGAGTACTATGAAGGCGCAATCCCCTGTTCCAGCCTTTTCTTGGGGACCTTTTTACATATTAATAGTTGTTTCCACATCCATTGGGGTTGGTTGTCTGTTGTCTGAATAGCCTGCTACAGACGTAGTGGCACCTTTAAAATATCTCTTGCTTCCTTGTTTTTATAAACCAAGGATGTGTTGTCCAATTCAGCTGCACAACAATTGAACACTATTATACGTCTCTCATATAGGTTGATGACAATAAGTGCCCAGTGCTTTATAGTCCTTATAGGCATGAATACAAATTTTGTCTCCTCTCTGCTCACTGCATGTTGTAGTTCTTTCACATCAGTGGATTTTTCATTTTTATTGAAAAGTTGACCTACTAGATGTGTGGTTCCCCTAAAAATAGGTTGCATTTTCTCGGGATGTAGAAATTCTTCCAGTAGAGTTGCGTAGAGTACTTTGAATAGATTTTTTTGTACTCGTTCTCTTTTTAGAAAGATCCCTCAAAAATGATCCTTGTTAAGCGACCTTCCTTTGTTGTGGTAGAGAATATATGTGCCTGGAAGGTTGTCATTGAGTATCTATGCTAAGATATGGACATCTCTACATGTAGTTCTGGATAATGAGGTCATGTCCATGTCTGCAATTTTGTAGGGTAGAGGAGGAGCAACACCTAATGGTACAATATCAACTAGTGCGTTTCTCTTTCTGACTGGTTCGTCAGTGAAGAAAAAGGTGAGTCCCCCTTCGCCGTCTTCTGAGATTTTGTCTCCTACTATTTGCATAGTTGGGGGTTGTACCTCTGTCACGGGAAGATGTATCTTGGCATCCAACGGTGCTTGATTTGCTGCTTTTCTATCATTGTTTGTATATATCTTGCTAGTTAAGTCTTCTATGGGTTTGTTCTCTTCTGATGGCTGCTCTAATTCTGCTGAATTGAGCACGCAACCATCTTTCCATCACAGAGTGTATCATTGTACTCGTATTTCCCCAGGTCTTGCAGAAAATCATGGTAGATATCCATTCCAAAAGTTATGTTGTCCAAGAACTTAATGAGATCTCATATTTCTCATGATGTGAGATCTTGTATAGTAGTGCTTTCATCCCTAATGATGATAATTGGTTGAGGTTCCTCAGATACAGCCTTGTCCTTTCCTGGGTTGTTGTTCAAGTTGAACATTCTTAATAAGGCATTTGTCTTCTTCGTCTCGGTGCCTTGATGAGTTTTTGACTATTGTGACACTTCTTTTATAGGGGGTCCACCCTTGGGGTAGTCTTTACGTTGGTACTTTTATCCTTTGAAGTTATGCCCACATTTGTTCCTCCTATGTCATCATTATTTGTATATGGGATCGAGGGGCTTGAGGAGGCTTGTGTTGTAGAAGGGCTGGTTAGACGCTTCGTGTAACGACCCCGCCTCCCGGTAACCCCCAATTAAGGGAGACCAGAAGGTCAGAGATGTTATCCTAATATTTCTGGATTAGTGGTTTGACATTTAATCATTAATAATTATCAAATTCTATGAAAACTAAACTAAAAATCTGGAATAAAATAAATCTCTTAATACCTTGAATTTTTTTTGGATTTCTAGACTTCTATCAACAGATGTAGTCTATCTATCTAATCCTTCTTGAATTGATTATATGTACCTTCATAATGTTTTAGTTTACTATTTGTCCATTTCAATGATTGTACCTAAAACGTTGACAAACAAAATGTCGGTCAGTATATTTCTATACCGGTATGTGGGGGACAATCACAATTTCACAAATAATTGCTAACAACCTAATTATCACAAATAAGTTATTTAACAATCCAAATTACATTTTCAATGTAACATTCTCAATTGCTTTTTCCCTAATCCTGGATTACCCTCTCTTAGGATTTTGTCCTTGCAAGGGATATAAGGCCACCTTCTCCATCCTGAGCTTGGTGCTTGGGGTCACCTCTCATGGTTCCCAATGGTCTTCCCTCTGGGGCTTGACCGAATAGACCTTCCCTCTGGGGCTTGGTCATGCATCATACATCAGGGTGGCATGTAGGTTCGAGAATGCACATATATACTTAATTATGATAATCATAGTGACTTTATATGATTGCATAAATAAAAAACTCAACAGTTTAGGTTGCATCTAATCGATCAAACGTTCAAGAAAACTTCGTGAAACTAGATCGATTATTCATAAATAAGCACATACTTGATCCAGAGTAACTTGAGGTCCAAGCAATAATAGTCAAGAACAATCAATCAAGCAATCAACAATATCCTGAAATTAATGCATAACACCCATGTGTCATTATTTTATCCAAAACAATTCCAAGATTGACTTGGATTCCACCTTAGTATTTCTAGGCCAACTTTAGGATTTTATTAGGGTTTTAGCCTCCATAATGCATTTATCACTTTTAATGCTCTTTTGATCCACTAACCCTAATTTCAACATCATAGGCATGATTGAATTCCAATTAGGTCAAAAAGATCTTTTTTTACACTAAACCTCCATGTTTATCCTTTTAGGTCATGTCAAAATCATTAAGGCCAATTATCATGTTCAGGTTCCTTAGAATTGACAACGCAACAAAGAATTATAGTTTGATTCTCAAAGGAACCCTAATTACTATATTTCACATCTTCTAGGTTTGCAAACCCTAATTTATCATTAATTCCACTTTTATACACTAGGAAACTCTAATTACCAAATTAAGGGTATTTATCCACAATTAATCCAATAACACTATTTTCATGCCTTCTAGATTGATTCTCATATTTAGATTCATTAAATCTCACAACTACCTGAATTAGGGTTTTTACCCTTTTAATGCACTATTAAAATCATGAAACCCTAAATACACAAGTTATGAACATATATCTCTAATTAGATCCCTCTCATCATATTTATGCAATTAAGTCAGACTTTGATTACTAGTGTCAACTAACTCTATCAAAAACATTAATATTCAAAAGCTAGGGTTTTAATCTAGTTAGATCATTTAAAGATACCAACTTTAGATACTTTTAGAACTAGAACCAAAACTAGGCTCTACGAGTATTTTTATTGAATTCCTTGTATTTTTCTGAGCAAGATTCATATATAATACTTCTTAATCCGAGTTACCAATCATTTCCTAGGAATTAAACAAGATAAGGACTAATGGACCAATAGGATGCTGCCACATCATCCACTTACTTTTTTTTTTTGCTTTTCGCTAATTTGAGCGGCCAGACTAGCGGAAAGACACTAAGGCCCCCGATTCCTAGCACATCAATTAGGGGAAAAATAGTAACTCGGTTGGTCTTCATCTTCCTCCTCCCGCCACGCTAACTCACGCAAGCAGCAACCAGGTTGTGGTCAACCCAGAGGTTGACCCGGAGCTATAGGTCACTGGAGAAGTACCCAAGGTGCAGAACACCGTGGCAGACCTCCCCAAACTCACGGCTCAAGTCAGTTTCTCCAAAGTTGGCTTGTACAGGGCGGATGTCATGGACGCTCTCCGACGGGTTAGAGGAGAAAAGGGCAAGAGAACTGGGACTAGATAGTGGAATTGCATCCTTCTTTTGAAACTACAGGTTCGGTCGAGGCTTGCGCTCATTGGGTTGCCCTTACACAAAATGGGAAGACCCTATACTTATATCCCCAAGAACAGCGGCCGAGAAGCCCAAGTTTCTTGAATTGGGCAAAACTATGTTAATTAACAGAACCCCACAAAACTTAGGGTAGATCAACTCGGATTGGTCTCCCAAATTCATTGGGAAGGTTTCCTAATCCAGTCGCGCCTTGGATCATAAGAAATCTGATCGGGTAAATCTCCACCTGTTGTTCTTGATTTACTATTTTCCAAAACAAGATGGAAGATGATCTTATGATCATCTGATTGCCATCCAATGGCCACTGTTGGGTGTGACACATGCTTGGGTTGGGACCAAGGTTCCTTATTGAATCAAATATGTGACATATATTTATTAATCAAATTATCTTTCCACTTTAGGATAACTTGCAACAAGCATATCTCTCAAACCGTTTATCCTTTTGATCCCAAACTTTAAGGGAAAATCTATAAAAACTTAACCTACTTATATTCCAAGTTTGAAGCCGAAACTCAAATGAAATAACTCCTTTTCTAAATTTGCAAGTCAAAGATTTATAAAGCATGCATTATGTATAAAACACATATTTTCTCTCTCCTTTCCTATTTTCTCTGTTTCAATTTTCATAAACATTATAAGGTAAGTGGAGTCAAAACCACTCTATTGTGGCCACCTATATCTCATTCTAGAGATTTCTAAATATTCCACATAAACACATTGCTTAGTATCCATTATATTTTATCTTTCTCTAATATTTGGAGTTTTCTTCTTTTCTTCTTT
The DNA here is from genome assembly GCA_963693085.1 of Alisma plantago-aquatica. Classification (NCBI taxonomy): domain Eukaryota; kingdom Viridiplantae; phylum Streptophyta; class Magnoliopsida; order Alismatales; family Alismataceae; genus Alisma; species Alisma plantago-aquatica. The sequence goes on along the minus strand of OY856411.1, from coordinate 1,236,440,727 downwards.
CTTATATCCATTATTGTATTAACATAACAATAGAAATCACAAAATCCACATCAAAGGGGAAAATTGCAAATAATTCCATTCTTTAAAGCAAAGCACACAACCTTCTCAATTCAAGTCCATATTCAAATAATTATTACATTTCAATTATGAGAACACATGTAAAATTGAGGTTGTAACATCCTTCCCCTCTTATAAGACTTTTGCCCTCAAAATTCCACCAACCATATAAACAATTTAGGATAAGACTTCCCTATGTCCATCATTGGATCCCATGTTTCTTCATCCTCTCCATGGTGCTTCCAAAGAACCTTTATCATTTTATATTCTTACATCTGAGTTCTCTCTCATCTTGGTATCAAGTACCCTCGTAGGTGACTCAGGATATATTGATCGCCCTTGATGTGTAATAGGTTCATGGCTCAGTACATAGCTCGGGTGCATCACATAGAGCTCTATACCAAACACATGGAACACATCATACATCATAAGTATAAGCATCTCCACCAATCCATCTCAAATGGACTCTTGTATTGCAGACTCATCCTTCTCAGTTATAGCTCAGAGAGGTTGGGTTTTCATAACACATGTTCTCCCACAGTGCACTGCATGTCAGTCTGCTTCACATCAGCTCACGAATCTTGTCACCCCTGCTCTTTCTCAGCCATTGCACAATCAAAGCGACTTCATCTGCACACACCGTGGTCTCTCTGACCTTCACAAGGTCCTCTTACCGACATCATCCTAATGAAGCGGTGACCAACACATCCTCCCTTACAGAGCTTATTACATCCCGATATTGGCTATGGTGGCTATCATCACGAGCAAACTCTTCTATGGGCAAGAAATGCTCCCATATATCACCCTAAATGAGCACACATGCTCTCACCAGACCCTATAAAGTCTGGATCATACTCTCTTGACTTTCTAGCAGTCAGGGGTGATATGTTGTACTCAACTTCAATCAAACATTGAGTTCTTCTTGTACCTGCTTCCAGAACATGGAAGTGAACTTGAGGTCATGCTCAAGATATTGAACTTGGGTCACAGTGTAGTTGAACTCTCTCTCTCTCTCTCTCTCTCTTATATAGTTCAACCAGATATGTCACCCTGACAATGCTCTCTTTCTTAGGCAAGGGATTAGGTCATCTTGGCAAGGCGATCTACCATAACCCATATTTCATCATGAACTCTCTTGGTCTAGGGGAGACTCACTACAACGTCCATGGTGATCACTCCCATTCCCTCTCAGGGACTCTTCATTCTCTATAGCAACTCGTTGGGTTACTGGTGTTCGGCCTTCACCCACTTGCATGCATGGTGACAAGCCACATGCAACTCTATCTACTTCTTTATCTCAGGTATTCAAAGCACTATTGCAAACTTTATCCATCTTAGTAGTACCATGGTGTATGTTGTTCTTATAATAATGAACTCTTATTATGACATGATTCCTCAAGATCGACTCCTCTGAAGCCCTAAAACACTCTAGTCATGGGTTTCATCACCTTCCTATACTGAGAGGTGTATCTGAGGTTCTTCAACCATCCTTCTATTGCATCAAGCTCTAGGCTGGCTAACCAAGAAACCACTACTCAACCAATGGGTCTGGTTGTATCCGGGTATTAGCCACATAGGTCTCATATTTTAATGATTGCAGGGTTCACCTAGCAACCTCTTCCAGTCTCTCTACTAACTAATTAAGACCGCTATACACCTGAGTTGTACCTTGATTAGGAATATCTATTACCACATTAATTACTTATGTGCTAGGTAAAGGGGAAGACATAAACCCTCATATACTTCATTCGTCATCCTCATCTCGGATTTAGGTCTAACTGAATCAAGAAAACTTTGAGCTCATTATCTTGGTCATCAAACTCAAACTTATATAACTCATAAATTCCATACTGCTCTTGATAATAATGTCCTCATATGATGACCAACTTAGTTCTCTTTGTGTTTGTAAACTATCCATACATCATACTCTCCATAAAGGTACTCTACTATCTCTATCCTCATACATCGTAGTAATGTTTCAACTTACATCATCTTTATGCTTAATGTATGGCATGCATTTTACTCTATCTCTCACACCCATAATGAGAGAAAATGAGCATTTGGCTACAGTCCAAATACAAAGTTCATCCCGTTCTAAGAGTAGAGATGGTTCATCACACATCGCCAATACACTTTTCCAAACTAAGTCAAAACATACATCACATGTCTCCACATCATAAACAACTTGATTATGGGTCTACACCCCTGGGAAAACTTTTTCCATCACCTTTTGAATCTTAACATATCTCTTTTATGTACAATCCTTAGTCGTTACCTCAAGTTCTCTAGGGTGCCGACACTTTTGGGGTGATCCAACCCTTATGCATCTAAGGAGTGCCTCTCGCTTTTACCCCTTAGGCCCCATGAACTCATGAAGGTGGCCAACCTCCTAATCCATGGTCCTTGGGTAAAGGTAGTTGTTACATCCCGACCATATGGTCTTGTGCATCTAGGGATCAAACAACTCCTACTTCCATTGGTCTTATCCCTTCATGACCTTAATATTTACTTAGGATTCCACCATAGCACATCTCATTCTTGAATCTTTACCCAAAACTCCATCATATCTCTGGGCACTCATGGTCAAATTTACATCCTTTCATAGGGATCATGGCGACCTAACTAACTTGGTATGGCCCCATACAGGTTACCTCCATGTCAACATAACCTCATGCCCCTAGAGATGATTACCTATGGGTCTATGGATTCATGATCACACTATGTGCTCTCCACTTAGCTCATCAAGCTCCTATGAGAGACCTCTTTAGGTTATATTGCACATAACCAAAAGTTGGTACTCACCCTACAGAAGGGTCTCTCCCAAGGATGGGAGAAAACTATCTCTTGATAGCAACAAAGGTCACAAATGTCCTTGCGTCCAGGGTTTACACCATTATGTGCATGCTTAGTCCTATCATGCTATTCTGGCACGTAGCTAGAAAGAAGACAACCCACTAAGCCCCTCTGGATTCCTTGTTATATCATACTTGTTTCCTCATCTCCCCATATTGGACCAATATCATACGTGCATATGTCAGCAACCTATGTGTGAGGGGTTCATCAAACCTATACCTTAGTCCAAGGGGTTTCCTTTTCCTCAAACATCACTGTGAGCATTAGGTGCACCAGGTACCACTACTTCCTCTCTTAGGTCAAGGAACCCTAGATTCACTTCTTATGCATCAGTTGTCCAACCATGAACCAAACATGCACAAGGTATGGCATACACTTCCTACCATTCTTCCATGTGAACAACACCTTAGAGTCCTACACAAGGACAACCAACTCGGTGTGAGACCTCATAACTTGTTACTATACTTCTTCAGGGTCTAAAGAACTCTCCTTTCTATACCTAGAGGTAGGTACCTATAACCTTTGTACATTGGTTCCAAAAGCCTCTTCGCATCTAGGGTTTGGTTCCTCTAAAAGCATCCAAGGTACAATAAGCCTCCAAGGATCATGCATGAGACAACCGCATACATCTACTTAAGGTCATCCATTCTAGGCCATATCATGCTATCATTCCCATCTTCCTATGATTCCTCACGTCTCGGAGTCAAGGTGTCCATCCTTCCTTGAAGGGTCTTGCTCTCTCTCTCTAGAGCTTAACCCTATAACTTGAGGTTCTCTCTCTCTTAGAAGACATGTCAAGCTCCTAAGGATACATGTCAACACCTTCCTGGGTGAAATGTATGATCCAAAACCTATGTCCAACCAAGATCATCCTAGGCTCTGCATGCTCCTCTCATGAACATCAGGCATAACCCTACGGGTCTAGGTCTAAAACCTACGGTCAGCCTACTGTTGTCGACCTCTACATAGGAGCATGCCTCTTCCATGCTCAAGGGTCTTTATATGGTCACCACTATCCTCCACGAGAGGGAGTTATTCCTCACCCTCGATAGGCACGACCACCCAAGGTCGGGTTACGAAAAGCACTAAGTCAAACCTAGCTCATGCTTCTCATGGGTACACAAAGCCTTTATGCATGTCAACCCACATACGTACCTACATGGTCAACCATGATGTCCAACTCATCCTGACATATCTCTCCCTGACTACCACTTATGGTTAGGGTTGGCATCATCCTTAGAGGATGTGTTAGGTCTCTACCTCTTCTTGGAGGTCTCTGCCTCCAAGGCTAACTCTCACCTCGGCCTCCTACAAGAAGGTCTAACCTCAGATCTCTCATGAGGGCACGACAACACATGCCATGCAACCCTAATAATGTAACTAATCTTTAGTTTACACTTAAACTATTAAACTTATGTCCATGACGTCTTATTTACATACTTTTCATCGATTTGGTGGAGGATTCCTTAATCCTTATCATACTTACCCTGACCTCAAGCGGGTGGGTAAGAGAGAGCAAAACCTTAAGCCTTAGAACCTTAATTAAATTAGGGTTGAGAAGGGATGAAAAAGATGAGAGAGTCCTAAGGGTATCTTATTTCGAGTCAAGACCTCAGACTTTGGCCAGGCAGTCACACCACATGTGGGAGTCCTCGTGACCAACTAGCAGGGCGGAGGAAAATATTGCCAACCCCCAGACTGTGATCCTTTTCTAGACACCTCTATCTTTAGAAAATCCTCTATTAACTCCCTCGGTTCTACATAGTTTGTAAAATTTAATGATTACTAAAGATTAAATGAGAAACCACGGCTCTGATACCAAATGTAACGACACCGCCTCCCGGTAACCCCCAATTAAGGGAGACCAGAAGGTCAGAGATGTTATCCCAATATTTCTGGATCAGTGGTTCGACATTTCATCAATAATAATTATCAAATTCTACTAAAACTAAACTGAAAAGCTAGAATAAAATAAATCTCTTAATACCTTGAATTTTTTTTGGATTTCTAGACTTCTATCCACAGATGTAGTCTATCTATCTAATCCTCCTTGAATTGATTATTCATACCTTCACAATGTTTCAGTTAACTATTTGTCCTTTTCAATGACTGTACCTAAAACGCTGACAAATAAAATGTCGATCAGTATATTTTTATACCGGTATGTGGGGGACAATCACAATTTTACAAATAATTGCTAACAACCTAATTATCACAAATAAGTTATTTAATAATCCAAATTACATTTTCAATGTGACATTCTCAATCAATTTTTCCCTAACCATGGATTATTCTCTCTTAGGGTTTTGTCCTTGCAAGGGACATAAGGCCACCTTCTCCATCCTAAGCTTGGTGCCTGGGGTCACCTCTCATGGTGCCCAATGGTCTTCCCTCTAGGGCCTGAATGAATAGACCTTCCCTCTGGGGCTTGGTCATGCATCATACATCAGGGTGGCATGTAGGTTCGAGAATGCACATATATACTTAATTGTGATAATCATAGTGACTTTATATGATTGCATAAATAAAAACACTCAACAGTTTAGGTTGCATATAATCGATCAAACATTCGAGAAAACTTCGTGAAATTAGATCGATTATTCATAAATAACCACATACCTGATCTAGAGTAACTTGAGGTCTAAGCAATAATAGTCAAGAACAATCAGTCAAGCAATTAACAATATCATGAAATTAATGCATAACACCCATGTGTCATTATTTTATCCAAAACATTTTCAAGATTGACTTGGATTCCACCTTAGGATTTCTAGGCCAACTTTAGGATTTTATTAGGGTTTTAGCCTCCATAATGCATTTATCACTTTTAATGCTCTTTTAATCCACTAACCCTAATTTCAACATCGTAGGCATGATTGAATTCCAATAAGGTCAAAATATCTTTTTTACACTAAAACCTCCATGTTTATCCTTTTAGGTCATGTCAAGATCATTAAGGCCAATTATCATGTTCAGGTTCCTAGAATTGACAACTCAATAAAGAATTATAGTTCGATTCTCAAAGGAACCCTAATTACTATATTTCACATCTTCTAGGTTGGCAAACCCTAATTTATCATTGATTCCACTTGTATACACTAGGAAACTCTAATTACCAAATTAAGGGTATTTATCAACAATTAATCCAATAACACTATTTTCATGACTTCTAGATTGATTCTCATATTTAGATTCATTAAATATCATAACTACCTGAATTAATGTTTTAACCCTTTTAATGAACTATTAAAATCATGAAACCCCAAACACAAGTTATGAACATATATCTCTAATTTGATCCCTTTCATCATATTTATGCAATTAAATCAGACTTTGATTACTAGTATCAACTAACTCTATCAAAAACATTAATATTCAAAAGCTAGGGTTTTGATCTAGTTAGATCATTTAAAGAAACCAACTTTAGATACTTTTCGAACTATAAGCAAAACTAGCCTTTGTTAGTATTTTTATTGAATTCCTTGTATTTTCTAAGCAAGATTCATATATAATACTTCTTAATCCGAGTTACCAATCATTTCCTAGGAATTAAACAAGATAAGGACTAATGGACCAATAGGTTGCTACCACATCATCCACTTACTTTTTTTTCTTTTCGCTTATTTGAGTGGCCAGACTAGAGGAAAGACACTAAGGCCCCGAGTCCTAGCACATCAGTTAGGGGAAAATTAGTAACTCGACTGGTCTTCATCTTCCTCCTCCCCCCACACTAACTCACGTGAGTAGCAATGAGGTCGTGGTCAACCCAGAGGTTGACCCAGAGCTATAGGCCACCAGAGAAGTACCCAAGGTGCAGAACACCGTGGCGGGTCCCCGAACTCACGACTAAAGTCAATTTCTCCGGATTTGGCTTGTACAGGGCGGATGTCATGGATGCATGTCGGTGGGTTAGAGGAGAAAAGGGAAAGAGAATTGGGACTAGATAGCAAAATTGCAGCCTACTTTTGAAACTGCAGGTTCGGCCAAGGCTTGAGCTCATTGGGTTGCCCTCGCACGGAATGGGAAGACCCTATACTTATAGCCCCAAGAACAACGGCCGAGAAGCCCAAGTTTCCTGAATTGGGCAAAACTCTGTTAATTAATGGAACCCCAAGAAACATAGGGTAGACCAACTCGGATTGGTCTCCCAAATTCATTGGGAAGGTTTCCTAATCCAGCTACGCCTTAGATCACAAGAAATCTGATTAGCTAGATCTCCACCTGCTGTTCTCGATTTACTATTTTCCAAAACAAGATGGAAGACGATCTTATGATCATCCGATTGCCATCCAATGGCCACCGTTGGGCATGACACATGCCTGGGTTGGGGCCAAGGTTCCTTGTTGAATCAAATCTATGTCATATATTTATTATCAAATTATCTTTCCACTTTAGGATAACTTGCAACAAGCATATCTCTCAAACCGTTTATCCTTTTGACCCCAAATTTTAACGGAAAGTCTATAAAGACTTAACCTACTTATATTCCAAGTTTGAAGCCGAAACTCAAAATAAATAACTCCTTTTCTTCATTTGAAAGTCAAAGATTTATAAAGCATGTATTATGTATAAAAAACATATTTTCTCTCTCCTTCTTTCCTATTTTCTCTATTTCAATTTTCACAAACATTATAAGGCAAGTGGAGTCGAAAGCACTCTATTGTGGCCACCTATATCTCATTCTAGAGATTTATATATATTCCACATAAATACATTACTTAATATCCATTATCTTTTATCTTTCTCTAATATTTGGACTTTTCTTCTTTCTTATATCCATTGTTGGATTAACATAACAGTAGAAATCATGAAATCCATATCAAAGGGGAAAATGGCAAAGAAACCCATTCTTTAAAGCAAAGCACACAACCTTCTCAATTCAAGTCCATATTCATAAAATTATTACATTTCAATTATGAAAACACATGTAAAATTGAGGTTGTAACACTTTGACTTCTTTCTTTGTCGCCAACCATCCATCTCCTGGTGTTCTGCATCTAGTTGTCGGTGTTCTTCATCTAAGTATTGACGTTCCTTCTTTAAATCTTCTAATGCTTCTTCATACCCCTTCCACATCAGTTCTTTATCTGCTCTCATGGCATCTTATTCTTTTATGAGGCCCGCCATTTCTTTGATTAGTGTCTTCAAAGCCCCCATCATTGCATTTTGGGTGTTGATGACCCCTTGCATGAACTGGGGAGTGTGTTAGTTCTCATGTTCAAACTTTGTACTTGCGTTGTTAGTGTGCACATGAATTTTGTACCTCATTTATTAGTACTGTAAGGAGTGGGATGTGAGAGGGGAGCCACCCACTTTCTCAATGTGATATAATAGAAAACCATCCAATACTAAATTCGAGAATAATTTTCCACCAAGGATAGAAGACTAAAATTCAAGTATGTAATATATATTCTCCATAAAGTGTAGTGGCGGAAGATGAAAATCTAACCATTACAATATTTATGTCTAGAATTGTACTTCACCATACATGATGTACATAAAAGAAAACTATAGGAAATAATATACAGAGGGTAAAATAAACACTTTAATCCACCTCCCAAGAAAGATCAACTACTCTTAGATAGTCCTGATCAACTCCTCCTTGATTTCGACCTAAGGGGTTGAAAACATAGCCCACAAGAGAAGATAAAATGGATGTTGTCAGCATAAAATGTAGGTATGTGCATCTAAATAGTGATTGAGCAATTATATGAGAAAAGGACATCATATATAAACAAGGCTTCCCAAACAAAGAGGGAAAGGAACCATCCAAGTGAATATTGAAAGAAATCATTCAATAAGATGATAATAAATGGGTTTACTTATCATAAACAAAAATAAAGTACATCTCAAGGGCATACACAAAGCAATTAGGGCACATGACCCATAAAAAAATAATGAATAAATAGTATGCGGGTGGGATAAGAATAGTACTAGTGAACTATATAAAACAATGACAACTAGAGCGCATAACCCTAAATTGATACAGTAAGGTGCATGACCAAACTCCCAAATATATAAAGGTGGGTAAAAAACTCGAGTATGGGACACATGACCTCCATCCCAAATCATAAAAGGCACATAACCCAAAAACCAAATCATATCATAAAACCATAGTATTACTGAATCAACAAGCATGCAATGTAGAGGCAAGTGAAGTTTACTCATGGTATGAAACAAAATTGTCCAACTAAACGTGGAACATCAGATCGTCAAAATCCATCATGAGCAATTAGGGTTTCAGTGCACGAATAGCACAATATAGATCGATTTCACCAATTAGGGTTCAACTAGAGATAGCATGAACAAGATCACAAATCTTAGATAAAAAAAGAGAAATATCAATAGAGTACCAGAGTCTCAAAATAATTCAAATTCATCCCAAAAGAGAGATTTCACATATATCCTTCAAATTAGGTCCAAAGAGAGAGAAAGTAGAACAATTCCTCAATATATATTTATAGAGATGCAACATACCTTAAAATGTATATCCAAAATAAAAATCCAACCCTAGATCCAATCAGGTTATTTATTTACCTATTAACATATTAGATGTAGATAACTAATTAATAATTGTATTAAAATGCTAGAAATATTGAATTTTACTACGAGTTGAGTTAGCTGATAAAAACTACACCATTGGATTGATCTTATTTTTTGATTCAATATATATATATATGACCTACAAATGAATTACTATGATTTTTCTAAGAAAATTCAAATTACTAATCTGTTCAAATAAAATGTGAAATACCAGTGGTGTGACCCACGATGAGGTGACCCATTCACCGCCCGCCAAGTTCATGATGACTTGGCTAAAGACCACACCCGAGAAACCGACCCAAACCATGGTGAAAAGATGATTTTTCCCATAGTAAGTGTGACAGAAATAAAAGAAAAGCAAGGGCAGATATAATCCACTAGTCACCATCTTTGATGTGATGAATCATGATGAAACCCAACAGTTGTCTTTCTTCAATTCCGAACCTCAAATATAGATGTTGATGAAGGAAAACCACAAACCTATATTGCCATAAAGTCCTATGGATGCTTCCAAGCTCAACGACATCAAGAACTAGATCCTAAGGTGCACTGTCCTCTCTCCTCAACCTCTGTCACTATTGGTCAGATCAAGGAGGAAGGAGCCCAGGAGAAAGTAGTGTGTGAGGCATGCAGTGACAAAATATGGTAGCAAGGAAAAAAGGAAACTAGTCTACATACCTCAGTAGTTCCAATTAGTAGCGTCATAAGCTTCTTGAGATGACATCGAGTAGAATTGGATGGTTTGGTGCAACCTTTATGTTATTGAACTTGTCATCAAAGTCAAAGAAAGCATCTCAAGTCGAAGAATCATGTAAATGCATGATAAAAAATATATTTATCCTTTTTATTTACATCTCTTAGATATCTTTTTAATTTATTTTCTTAGTTTTGTAATTAATTATGTTCGTTTAATATTTTTATCTTTATTTGGAGTTTTAATTATATTTACTTGTTTATTTATAGGAAAATGGCCCAATCACTCCATGTTTAATTTCCTTTGAGAGATGTTTTGAACAATTCTTGCAGTGCCTAATTTAAATATATACCATGCATCAAAATTGGCATAACTCTCACATCCCAAGGAGGAATTTAATATAGAAGTACTCGTTGGATAGGAAATTTAACTTCCTAATAGAAAACCCTATATTCTGAGCTGCTTTTAGCATTTAATGGGAGTGAAATTCGCTCAAAGTTGCTGCTGCAGAATTTATCCTTGAAGAAGTCACATGGTCAAATACTAAAGAGAAGAACTCATTAAACCCCTCAATTTGTGGGTAAAAAATTAATATTCTTACAATTCTCTCTCTTGACTAGGATTTGGCCAATTGCATATATTTTTGTGGTGTGAGAATTCAAATAAAGAATATTTTTGTGGTGCAAAAATCATCAATGCGGTCAAAAGTTGAATGTTACTTTTGAATGAAGCACCAAGTTATTCCTATCAAAGTGGTTTCCACCACAACAAAGTCATATCTCAAGGGTTTTTCAACCTACTCATCTCCCTATAAAAGGAAATGGAACTCCATAAGAAAAATCCTCGAGTCTTAGTTTGAAACCATGTTACTTTCAATTTTGTACTTGCATTTTATTTGAAACCATGTTACTTTCATTTTTTAGTGAATTTTTTTACATATTGCAATACAATTTCAGTTCTTCACTTATGGATCTTGTGTTATTTATCATTCTTCATTCCTTGTTCTTCTTTGGGAACAGACAATTAAGGGGTCAAGCCATTTAACTGTCACAACCATTGGTCTCCTCGGAGATTTTGGACTTGTGGTCTATGACTTCATTTCTTACTTCTCTGGTTTCCTCTCTTATGGCTAGTGAGTAGTCTCCTTTGATCATTGTGTTGATCAGATTAAGTTTATATAATTTCCTTTATATGGATGACTTTTGTTTTAAAAAATTGCTGATTTAAATGAAATGATTAATCATTTTCATCGTGAATTAATTTCGACAGATGGGACCCTAGAAACTGGAATTTAGAATGACTAAACCAGTTGCATGAGGATTTGGATGCAATTGTGAAAAAATCCCCATTAGGATGATGAACTATGAAGCGTGAACACCAGGACTAACAGTTCGCATGGACTTTGTCTCTTGCATTTTGTTTACGAATGATTCACATACTCACTTCTATCTTTAATTATCATGTTTTCTTTGATCTTGTCTTCACTTTGGCTAAGGTGGTGAAAACCCCTAAGACTCGATGCTTTCTCCCATTTGATTTTAATTGTTTCTTCAACACTTGTTTTTAATTCGCCTCTTTTAGTTTCAACACTTTACTTCTTGTTTAGATAATCTCGTGAGCAAACAATCTTCTTTCTTTACTTCCTTGTCTTAGATTAATCTTTTCATTCCCTTACTTTAGTGTAATCTTTTACTTCCTTTGCATTTTAATCTCTCATTCTAGTGTAATCAAACAACTCCCAATCATAATTTACTTTATGTTTCTTATTCAAAAATATCAAAAAGAAATAATTTCAAAAATGAATACGAATTAAAAGAGAACAATCTTAAAAATGTTGTCCTATGGGATTGACCCTTCTATACTACAAATGGAAAGTAAAAAAAGGATTAAACTATAGGATAATAATCTAGTGAATTGGTGTGCTCTTCAACGAGTATCAATACACTACTGATGGATTAGAATTTTTGTGTGGATGAGAAATTGGTTTGTATCCCCCTGTTGTCAATCTGAGATCAGTACTCATATGCTAGAAGGTTCTAGGATGACTAGGAGTCCCATTGGAATCCAGATCCAGATGATAAAAAGATTCCTCTATCCACTGATACCACGGCCACAAAATTCAACCAATTCTACATTTGTTAGCTTGGACATGAGGGAGGAAAATGGAGGTGAGGAGATTTGAGGAAGTGGAGGA